>WBMV01001696.1:131458-237974 GCA_013396655.1 Campylorhamphus procurvoides | reverse complement strand
GGGAAGGCTGGGGGGCTGCCCCAAAATGGCTGGCACTGACCCTCGGGCTGCCCCAAAATGGCCGGCACTGACCCCTGGGCTGCCCCAAAATGGCCGGGACTGACCCCTCGGCTGCCCCAGAATGGCCAGGACTGACCTCTGGGCTGCCCCAAAGTGGCCGGCACTGACCCCTGGGCTGCCCCAAAAATGGCTCTGTACATATGTGTGTGTATGCAAGAGGCAGTGGCAGGAGGAAGAATAAAGTTAAGTTGATGCTGGCAAGGTTTCAGTAAATCTTGTCTGCTAGATAAACACTTTTCCCCAGAGAGCTGAGCGCTGTATATGACAGAAACAAGCGACCTGTGTGGCTGAGACACACTGCATGTGCTGCTGACCACTTGGAAAACCTGGGCTGAGCTTTGGGAAAGGTGGTTTGCAGGACTCCCCCAGCCTGCTCAGGTTTGCCCAGTGCCATCTCAGGACATCAGCTGAGCTGGGCAGGAATGTTCTGATGGAACAGCTCCCTGTCACACAGCGACAACTCATCAGAATGGAGCTGTTGAGCACGTTTTGACAATAGATCACTTTTCAAAATGACAAAGGGACTTCTGATCAAGTGAATTCACTCAGTTGCAACTTCCAGTTTGATTCTCCCTGTTCAAATGTGTTTTTCATTTGAATGTTTTCCATTTCCATATGAAAACCCAGGGCAGAGAATAAAGCATTTGGACTGGCCGGGGCTTTTTTGCAGAAAAGGGAACACTAGAGGTTGCACAAATTGTTTTGCTATGCTTTGCTTTAGAATGAAAGGCCACCATTTTCTCTTCGCTGTTTCAAATGCAACCCAGACTTAACTGCAGGCATTAATGAGAGGAGGAGTGACTGTGGCAGCCCCACGCTGCTGGTCAGGGCTGTCCCTGCCACAGCTGCTCTGTCGGACCCAGCACTGTCTGCAGTTCTCGTGTGCCCCACAGCTCAGCCCCAGCAGCTCCAGTGCTACTGGACGAGGGTGTCCCTCATCATGGAGCTGAGCCTGCTGCTCCAAGAGCTCCTGGGCCCACATCCAGGCATCAGGGCTCAGTGTTGCCTACGCCTTTGGCTTGTGTCAGGCTGCCACTGGCTCGGGGGGACTGAGGGAATGGGCACAGTCCTGGGAGAGCAGGAGCTAACTCGAGTAGCTGCCCCTCCAGTGCTTTAGGGAGGATCAAAGCTGCAGGAAGAGGAAAGCTGGCTGCCTGACAAACACGTTCCAGCAAATACCACTGTCTTTAGGGTCTGCTTCTTTGCCAGTCAGCAGTAACTGTAACAACACACACCCTGCACGCCCCAGCGAGTGGCTGCGGATGGAATATTCCCTGGAACAGCTCTTATTTGCTTACTCTCTCACAATGACCACTTGGATGCCCAGCCTGCGTGTCTGTGCCGCAGGAATGGGAGGATGGGCAGTCCCAGTCCAGTAACAGTAGGTCCCTGCCCAGCTGCTCCTCTGGGGTGGCACAAGGAGCCCACAGTGGCTCCTCACCCGCGTTTTTACACCCTGTGTGCAGCTGAGCGCAGAGGACCAGGAGCTGCCAGCTCTGTGCCCTGCCTGGGCCCGGTGCTGATGAGCTGGGCAAAGGCTTCCCGGGCTCCAGTCCCAGGCAAGCCGGTCCCTCCTGGCACTGCCAGCCTGGAGCCCCCAGGGCAGAAGCAGAGCAGGAGCAGAGGGCACTGCATGGTGGCACTTGCCAGCTCACAAGCAGAACTAAGATAAAAACAACAGTTTGCTTCAATCCCTGACAAAAAATAGATTGTGCCATTCAAAAAGTGACAGAACTAAGAAAATGCAGAGGAAAATGATCCTATCATTTTCTCCCATTTATTGTCCAGTCACACCCCTGTAGATTCTTCTAAAAAAGAGACTTTACAGAAAGAAAGAAAAGCCAACAACCCCCAACCTTCTCCAGGTACTTTTTTCAGAATTATTTGGACCAAATGGAAGGGCAAGTGCTTTGTTAAGGACACAAAGCAAGGTAAATCCAGGTAAGTCTGTACTGGGATAAGGTCTGCACAGTCAAGGAGGAATCTCTTCCTTTTAGTTTACTAAGACTGTCATGGGATCTTGAGGAGCAGCCAAGACCCTGAAACCTGGTGAGGCCAGGGAAGGACACTTCCCTTGTGTATTGCTGCCCGTATTGCAGAGTGCAACCTGAACTACAGTGGCTTTGTTTTGTTCCCTCTGCTGATGCTGGAGAAAGACATTTCCTTCACGTGTTCCTTTACTGATAAAGGCAGACAGTGGCCTTAATTACTGGACTGTCAGTGTCCAGAGTCTAAGATTCCTTCTCTCTTCTCCACAGAGCTGGTGATATTAGTGTAGGTTTTCCTTCTGTTATCAATTCTTTGTCCATGACAGATTTCACAGCAGGAAACAGTTCTGTGGCATATGGCCACTAAATTACTGCAACTTCAGAAACTTCTGTCCATGAGTTAATTTTAAAACTGAAGAGACAGAAAATTGTTTTCAAAAAACACTACAGTAGACCACATAAAACCCTCCTGTCTTTCCCTATCCTCAAACACACTGTCCTGGGTTGCAGAACCAACCCAGCCATGGCTGTCTCTGTACACGAGTGTGAAATGTTTATAGACAGCGTAAAGTTCTGTGTGTGCATCAAGGCTAGGGAGGAACTGGAAAAAAAAATCAGAGAAGGAAACTCTTCAGAATTTTCAACCCAAATGCACCAGAATCAATGGAAAACCAGAGAAATTAGACCCAAATATGCGTTTTGGGCATCTGCAGTTCTCCCTTTGCCCTGTGCCAGGATAGATTCTCCTTCTGGAGTACATGAGACAGCTCTGTGGAAGCATGTGGTACAAGTAAATTGCATCTCCAGGCTCTAGCCAAAATACTGAGCAAAGATAAGCTGCCTTGGGTTTCATTTTTGAACTTGACAAGGGAGGAATTGGGCCTTCCTAATGATTCCAGTGTAGGGGTCTGTGTAGGGTTTCCTGTGACAGTCATGATGCAGCAGCTCCACCACACAGGGCTGGTGAAAGCCACCACTACCTGGGCTGGGAACACAGAGCACGAAAGGGACAGAAGCAGCACCCCTTCCCTCCCAGCCCAGTTCAGCAAACCACAAAGGCAGCACAAGCGCCACAAGCCCAGACTGAGCCACCCCTGTGCACTGGACACACTGGCCCCGGCAGAACTGGCCTCCCTGAGATCCCAGTGGGCTCCCCTCCTGCAAACCAGGGACATTAATGCTACTCCCAACACCCTGATTGCATCTGGCATGGCCAAGGTTTCTTAGTGAGAAAATGTACAGTTCCCTAATGCTGCTGACAGAAAGCCACACTCAGACCTTTTCAGAGGCTCTCAGGAGTTATTATCACAGATTAACTATGGCGGGAGCAAAAAGGTTTAAAGTCTTGTTTATAGTTAGCCCGTGGCTCTAAATTAGCAACTTCTCTCTGAAATGATCAATTGAGTCACAGGCGTTAATGAGTCAGGCTTAGCCAGAAGGGGTGAGGAAGGAGGGAAAAAGAGCTCGAGCCACAGCTCTGCAAAAAGACAGTATGAAAATCTCAGTAATTTCTGAAGTCAAACTGTATTTTAATCAATGCCTCCCAAATAAGATGAAGAAGCCACACTGTGACTTTCCCAGCTGTAAAAAATGGAAGTCTGGTTTCACATTTGCATGATTTTGAAGGTCAAATGCCTGCTATCCAAGTCTTACTGATCCATATGGACTAGAAATGCCACAATATGCAGTCATCATGAAGGCAGATTGTCTCCTGTAAATCTGTCCTTTTTGTAACACATTCCGAATGTACCGTATTGGATGGATTATAAATCCATTCAGGAAATGCAGGCAGTGCTGCAGGGAGCGGCTCCGCTTCGGGAGGGGGGCTATGCGGGCCGTGGTGTGTCTGCACGGCTCGGGGAGCGGCAGGGACAGATGGCCCAGGCCTGCCCTCCCCGGAGTCACGGGAGCGCTGCCATCCCCGGCACACCACGGAAGGCTGCAGTTGGGCAGAATGGGACTTCTACTGGCACAGTGCTGAGGCGGGCTGCGTTGAGAGATGAAAAACACTGGGAAAAAAGGCAGGCAGGGCTGTGGGAGCTGTTCCCTGAAGGGAGCACGCTGCTATCTGTCTCCCAGCTCCTGGCTCAAACGGTCTGGGCAGGGCGTGGGGCTGAGAACCAGACAGCTACAGTGCTCTGGTCCTCGGGAGGGGAAAACATGAGAATGCTGCTTTACATGAAACCATTATCTGTTACTTTCACGTCAGGGACTTTGGAATGACACAGGTCTTCCTCGGAGGGAAGGGCTGAGAGGTCCCTGCTCTCTCCCACAGCCTCACAGTGCACGGCGCTTTCCCTTCTCCATTTTAACAAATCTCTTTACACATTGCCATTTTTTCTTCCAGCACATGCAATTGAAAAGAGACATATGGAGACCAGCATGCAAACCCTGCAAACATTTCAGCATCGCTTCAAAACTAATGCTAATCTGTTTTTTGGAACTTCTTTTTTTCCCCCCACTTCTGCTAACTCTGGAGTGAGTTCCCGAGAACCCAGGGTGGTTTTTAAGCCTGTCCTTGGTGAGTGGCAGGGTACTTCCCAACAAATACTCTTCCTCCTGTCTTATTTTTTAATCATATGCAGACACAGGGTCACCCACAGTGTTCACACGAGAGCCTGTGAGCTGCTGGAACGGAGAGCTGGGATCAGCACATCTGGGGAACCACACCCCGACAGCAATCCAGCAGGCATTGCATCACACACCAGTCCCCCTATTTTTTTCCCCGTGTCAAGCAAAAACCCCGTATCAGGAGCTCTCCAAATGCTGCTGCCCGCCTGTGCTGAGCATTACCTGGGAACAAGGCAGGCACGAGCTGAACAGACCTTTACAACAGAACGTGCATCTGCCAAGACAGAAATACCCGGCGAGCTTCTGGTGCTGGCAGCGTGTCAGGCACACAAGCTGTCGGCGCAGCGGCTCCAAACGAGCCTCGCAGGGTCTGAGTGCGGAGCTGCAAAGGCCGAGGGGCCCGAGGGGCAACACGTTCCCTATCCCAGCACCTAAACGCACACCGGAGCAACAGGGCTCCGGAGAACAGGAACGCTTCCAGGGCTTTCCGTGCAAATGCGCTGCAGCAGATTCGGAGCTGCTTTTCCCCCTCTCCCTCTCTCTCTTTTTGTTCAGTTGCCTGGCATTCGCTAACCCACAAGCTGCTGTTTCCCTTTCCAAAGAAGCTCTGATGGGTGGAGGGCCAGGAAAAATTAGCCCAACTGATGAATGCAATCTCGACAGAAAATATGTTTTTTATCAGAGACCACATGTTGCCAACAGCAATTAAAGTAAAACTGGGAGATTTCATCGGATATAAGCCTGCATGAAAACCCCCCGGACGCGCTGATCAGGTGTCTGTCAGCTCAAGAGGATTACTCGGCTGCTCCGGAGCCTGCCAGCCGCTGGGAAGGGCAGCCAGGGCCTGAGGAGGGTGCCAGGAACACCCGGAGCAGCACGTGTGCTCACTGGGATCCTGCTGTCTGTCCAGCAGTGCCGGTGCAAAGGTGCTCCCAGGCCTCAGAGGGAAGCTCCTGGAATGCCAGTCACGGCAGGGCAGAGCCTGGCTCCAAGGTGTGCATCCCAAGGAACAAGTGACCAGAGAGCATTAGAGGTCCAGCTGATGAGGACTTCCCTCCTTAGTGCCATTTGTGTTATCCACATCCCATCCATGGGCTGGCAGAAGCTCGGCACCTCAGCCAGGAGAGGAGCTGAATAAATCACCACAACTAGCATTTTAGCACGGAGCAATGATAGCTATGTCCATAAGGGCTGTGAATCATTTTCCAGGCTACCCATGTTGGGCAAAGAATTTATCAGGATTATTTTCCAATAACTGAAAATATCTGGTAAGAGTTATTCAGCCTGTTACTCCTGATTCCCAAAGACTACAGGACAGTGACTTGCTTAACAAGTCGCAGGGACAGAGAACAGCACTTGCATCCTCTCTCTGTGACCCACCAGGTTAGTGCACACTCAATAGAATAACAGGAGTAAACAGCTCCAGAATCCCTCTGAGAGTGTGCAGCATGTGCAGCAGGCAAGTCTCAAGAAACCCTGGCTATCAGAATGGATCCAGAAGGGAGAGGGCAGTGTGACAATAAAGGGTAAGGGGATGATGTAGTGGGCAAATGTTGAGGAAGAGGGGCCGGGCAGGAGCAGGTGAGGATCCCCGAGTGCCATCCTCAGAGGTGGAAACCAAGAAGATTTATTCTTTTGACTAGATGAACCAGAGAAGAACAGCTCCTGGGACTTATCTCCAAACAATTTTTAAAGCAGCTGTACAAATAATTATTATCATTCCCTAACAAACCACCAACACTACACGGGTCTGCTTTTGGTACATGATCACACTGAAGCCCAAGCCAAGGTGAGAGCCCTCTACAAGGCATGTATTCGTTTTAGTTCTGGAACTGAAGATTTTGAGATAACAGACAGACAAAGCAGGATTTGGGGACTATGCTGGGCTCACAGGGAACCACGTTCCCCAGTACCAGGATTTCAGCCTAGACTGACTACAGTATGATTTCATGATGACCAGCAACACCCACCAAAGAAGCCAGAAAAGTTTATTCTTTCAGAGCGGAATATGAGATTATGCAATAAATGTCTGTCTCTCTTTATGTATATGCAGAGATAACTATAGTCATACACACAGAGATATACCCAACCAGGGTACAGCCAGCTCAGGTGTCTCAGACACAGGGCTGCAGGGACACGTCCTCATGCAAACACAAACCCCCAAATCCTGAAAAAGAGCACCCCTCCCAGTTGTCAGCACTGCCTCCACCTCACTCACGACTTAGTGCAGTGTTTATTAAAAGAATAAATACCATATAAAAGCTGCTGTACACGAGGTGGCCACACAAGAGGCAGGCTGGGGCTGCCACCAGCCCCACAGAGCTGACAGGGCACCTGCCACGCTCCTCCCCAGGCAGAGCCACCGGAGCCGGGAGTCCGGGAGTGCCTGCACCTTCCCGAGCACAGCTGGATTTTTACATACGACAAAACAATGCCCGTGCTGCTGCCTGTGAACCCTGATGATCCGTGACCGCCGGTGTCACAAGCAATGACTTCAGCACTGCTGGCACGATCTGCTTGGCCGGGTGCGGGGACGGAACCTGTGCCACAATCCAGTGCGGCTCTCACAGCCACACTCGTCCCCTCTAACAGTCACACCAAGTGACATCCGCGTTTGGCCCATAAGCAGGGCAGTTCACCTGACACAGGGTGGCCCAATTACTGCTAAAGACCTTGTCTCTCTGATCCCCAGACGGCCCTGGATCCCAATACAGCTCCCATTTAGGGGTATTACGGAGGAATCAATCACTTGTCCAAAGGCAGCAGCACACGGAGCTTGGCTGTCGGGAGAGCTTGCTCGCCACGAGCGGCGTGTCAGGCTCTGCCCGGAGACTCAAAGTGACAAAGAGCCGGTTCGGAGGCCAGAAGTGACCTCCTGTGAGAGCCAGGGGAACCCCAGGAGCAAACAAAGCCTGCCCCTCCCTCCTGTGCCGCAGCGAGTGCCAGACCACCCCGGCCACACTGGACTGCAGGGACAAGTGTGGGCTACGCAGTCAAAGGGCAGAGTGCCTTCCTAGTTCAGAGGTCCACTTCTGCATCTGCTGAGGGAAAAATGGAAACAAGTGGGAACCACTCCCTTTTGCCCCTTGGTACCATCAGCTTCTGGATAGGCAGTGACTGTGTTTGCCACTCAAGCAGCAGAATTTTGTCAGGTATGTAGATCATTTGTTCTGTAATACACAAAGGCAGAGAGAAGGGGCTCTGGTTTATGTAACACACCTGCCTTGTCTTCTGTAAAACATCCAACCCCAGATGAATGCAGGGCACAAACTGCACTGGCTTGTGTTTGTGGAAAAACAGAGAGCAAAAGGGTTAAAGAGACTTTATGTATGGTCAGATCTAATTTAGCACCCTGATGCTGATCTAGAAAGGCAACTGCAAAGTAAATTAATAGGACTTCTGAAAACCCGAACAAACCACCATTTAGGGGCTGTCCATGAGAATGGGAACAGGGTAGCAATACTCTGTTGAAGATATCAAAATGATTACCCACAAAATGCTCATTTCTGATGTACCTGTACATGATATTCATTCAGAAAAGCCCAAAGAAGTGATATAAGCACCAAAGAGTAGCAGTGGATTAAACACTTCCTTTTATTATACCGAGTCAGAAATGCAGTCCTGATGAGTGTTATGCAACCCTCAGGGACCTCAATATCTGGAAAAAAATTCAGGAGAGACAGAAGCCCAACTCCTCCTGCTTCTGATAGGGCCAGAATCTGCCAGGGCTGTGACCCTCGGATGCATTCCCTGTGGACACACATCCCCAAATGCCAGCAGCACAGCATTACAGAAAAGGGCACACAGGAGGCCATGCAGCAAGGAGGACCTGCAGGACTAAGTTCATCCTTCATGGCAGGAGTAATTCCTTGCACTAGATGGCTTTTCCAGACGTAATGGGAGCCAGTGTGGAAACCAAAGGGAGACAAGCAGAGATGGAATTTGGAAGTTTTGCTATTAAATGGGAGATGGTGAAATCAATGGGACATGTGACATGGGGACAGGGATGCACTTGTCCCTGTAACTGGGGATGGACACTTTCCCCAAAACAACATTTTCCTGGGAAGACCTCTCAGGAGTAGGGGTGCTCCAAGCCATATTTGCTGTGGCCAGGACAGGGAGGAACTGGTGCCTGCCCCAGGTAAGTGACACACGTCCCTGTGGCCTTTTCCCATCCCAGGAAATGTGAGGTGGCCTGGCTGGCCATCCAGTGCACTGTGATCCCCCACTGCTGCCACACTGTGTGGGCACTGCCACGGGGCTCCTGGAGGATAAAGATCTAGGAATACAGCAAAGTCCTGCATGCAAAGCTTTTCTGGGAGCTGACTTGTGTCTCTACTGTGAGAATGTAATGCCCAGCAGGCTGGGCCACCAGCATGGATAGCAATGCAGCCAGGCTGACTGATATGGAAAGATAATTTGGGCTGTATTTTACGTATGGCCTCTGGACACCTCCTGCTGCAAATGTTTTTAAAAGGAAAAAACCCAATGGAAGCAGTCACCAGGCACAACGCTTCCTTCCCTAACAGGAGCCATGACATTAGTCCAAAGAACAATATCTGGTGCCCACAAAGAAATACTCCTGAAGAAATGAATTGGGAGTACCCTTGGTCGTGTCCTAAACCAGAGTTCCAGGTATGGTGAGCCTCTGTGGGCAAAGTCAGCCAGCAGCAGCCTTCACCACACCAGCATAGCCACTAGCAAGGGCACATAGATTTGCAAGGACTTAGGCTCTTATTTACCAGAAAGTGTCCCTTTCCCTCCACCTAAGTCCCTTATCTCATTAGGTCTCTGTTTCACTCAATGCAGTCTCAGTGCCTGCAGTACCACATTCTGTTTGATGCTTCCCATTAAGTTTGCTGGTTCTCTTCTTGGCACGACTTTGAGCCCAGTCCCATTTTAGGCACATGAGAGAAAACTCTGCATCTTCCTGCGGAACTGGGGGCTGCTCCGTTACCATGGCAGTGGGTTTGTGCCGAGCTGGTGATGGTTTGTGCTTGGCTGGTAATTACTGTCACAATGCAAGGGGTTAGCGACCAGGGCCCACGGGAGAGGGCGGGATGACAGTACAGGCAAGCCATCCTGCTAATAGGTCTGAGAGCAATTACTGTATGGTTTGTGATCACATCACTTAACCCTCTGCCTCGCACATCCCCAAATGCCTTGGCTGGCTGTGCCCACTGCAACCAGGCTCCCTACAGCCCCCGAGGGACTCCCCAGCTCTGCAGGCCACAGCTCCACAGGGCCCTTTTTCCAGATAAGGCATCTCTGCTCAGTGCCAAGCTGTGAATCAAGTCTGTGGACATCCCGCAATAAAACTGGGAAAATTCACCAGAATTTGTGTAGCTACATCTGAAAATTATAATTAGCATCTAATTTATTTTTTAACTGTGCAAATGGTGGCCAAACACAACAAGCACCACCATCTAATGGTCTGATTCCATTACATCCAGCCACAGGAAATCAGGGAAAGATCCACAGCCAGCTTATCACAGGGCACAACCAGCCTCTCCTTGTCATTTCCCACGTGGCCAAACCAGCACAGAGTGGGCCAGAGCTCCGGTCAGGATGAGGGAAGGGACAGAAATTAAGGGCATTCCCCGATGAACCAACACCTTCAGTAAGCAGGAACCAGTTGTCAGACGGTGCCAGGTCTCTGCTGCTGCAAGGACAAATGTTCCTTTGTGCTCTCCAGCATTTCCCATCGCTTCCCATGGAAGGACATTCCTGGGAATTGGTATATGGGTCCCTGAACAGCCACAGAATGGATCTGCTTGCATGGACACTTGCAGTGATGGAATTCCTGGTGCTGTGAGTCCCTGCAGTACTCCCTCCCCACGGTTACAGACACCTCCTGCCTCACCCACCTAGCTCCGGCCACGGACACACATGGGGAAATGCAGGGAGCTCACTGTGCTGCTGCCTGTGCTGGACCTGCTCAGGAACTTGCTGAGATCTATTTCTGGTTAAGCTGTAGGTATTTTAGGGGACTTGCAGTCACTGTAGGACACCTGATCCCCACTCTGGCTTTGTCAATTCAACACCTTTCCTTACAGGAATAAAATCAGAAACCCAACCCAGCGTGCTGACAACCCAGAACTTCCGCCTATCACAGAGACCTGTTTCTAGGCTCTGTCCTTGGCCTCCTGACTCCCCAGCCACGTCCACTTCCCCAGAGGTCAGGGACAGCCTGCAATACTGACTCCACACTGCTCTGGCTCCACAGCAGCAGAGCCAGGTGTTCTCAGGTGCTATGGGAGCACTCCATGGGAAGAGACTGGAGCCAGAAGTGCCCACAGTCCCTGGGATGCCATGGGGGCTCTGGCAGCCTCTGCCACGCGAGCCTCTCCCTGCACAACCCAACTCCAATTACAACCTCATTCCGCTTAACGGGGCCTTGATGGCAATTTCATTACTCAAAAAGTAACATTTATTAGTCCATTGTAATGTGTTGTGATTGTAACTCTAATGCTAATAGGAAGAAGTTTAACCTCATTCCATTTTCTGTACAGTTTAAAACCTGGTTACAATGGTCATAAATCAGGGTTTCAAATGTCATAAAAGCAGATCTGCAGCTATACACTACGCGTGTCTTTTTTTAATCTTTGCATTTCATATTAATCTCAGATCCAGTCTTTCACAGCTCCACTTACAACCCACATTTTATTTAGATTATCATTATGATAGCAGGAAAAATCCTCACCCTGCATATAATTTGCATGATTTAGGTAGATTGTGTTTTCAATTACATTAATAATCTAAAATGAGGCAGACTGATTAGAGCCCTTTCTCTCACTTAAAATGAACATTTTCATTAGTGATGTCTGTGGAGATGCCCCTCCTTCCTCAGCACTCCAGAAATCCACCACGATGGATGTGGTAAGGGAAATGGTCCCTAAACTTGGTCTCAAGGCATCCTGCTCTTGCAGAGACCCACAGACAAAATGGAAAGGCCCTACAGAAACCAGTGCAGCTGGGTTGGGACTCTTCACCTTAACTCTTCATTTTAAGAGCAGATGATTTCAAATTTTCCCTTAACTATTTTCAGAGATGCTGTTTAGAAAGTACCCGGTTTTGTCCTAAAGGCGGTTTAATTCAAACACACAAGATGTGGATGCAGAGCCCCTTCACTGTGCCTTGAGTTTGCTTCCTTCCAGGTAACCCACAGATTTTAACAGTGAAAAAGAACGTGTTTGAGCTGAGACAAGAGGAACCTCAACTTCAGTCTACACAGGAATAATGGCCCTGGAGCTTGTACCTCACTGAACTTGCAGCACTGATATTAAGCTTATCTACCACTGCATGAATGACAGGCATAACATCTTGCCAAGAAAGTAAAACGGGATTGTCTCTGAAACCTTTTCAGTTTGGTCTTCACGATCTCAAGGTGAGCTGGAAGGTGGAAAAGCTGGCACACAGTAAATACCTGTTAGTCACAATATTCATTTTCCATCTGTTCAAAGCCTCTGCGATGCTCCAAGGCAGACACCAAGAGAGGGAGCATCCTGGTTCTTGGTTCCCAAAACCATACTGCTTTCCAGAGCTGCCAGAGTTCCACGTGGTGCCTACTCACAAACCCTACTGCCAGAGGTGAGAGCAGGAGGAAGGAAACGCTGCTCTTGGAAGCTACTGGAGGGGAGAGAAGATGGGCCCATTCTCCTGCTGCAGTCACCCCACGGGCTGTGGAAATCAGGTTAGAGGCAGAAATGGATATGCTTTTTGAAGCACTTTTTCTCTCCTGGAAGGCTTTCATTTAGCAGGGCTCCCGCTCCACAGCTGGGGATGGAGTGACAGACCTCTCACAGCCAGGCTCCCCTTCCACACCCGGAGAAGGACTGACAGATCTGTCAGAGCCAGAGGTGGAATGCTGTGCTCTGCTGCCGTGGGGCTGCAGCCAGAGCTGGAGCCCTGAAGGGACGGGCGAGCGGAGCAGCTGGAATGCAAAGGGACGGGCCTGCAGAGCCACGTCTGCTTCCTGGCACCGTCGCTGCCGCCAAACCTATCCCTGCCTTTTCATCCTGCCCAGAGAGGGGAACGCGGTTCCTTAAATATTTTAAGTCCAGGGGCAGCGGGGAGGGACAGCCAGGAAGGGAAAGCACCTCAGCCCACAGCCTTGTCAAATGCGGATGCTGGCACACTCCCACAAAACGCCTGACGGGTCCAAGCCTGAGGCTAAAAGCTCTGCCCAGCCCCCATGGCAGCTGTTTATCTGCTCCATAGATGTGGGAGGACTGCTATTCCTGCCTACACAACCCTCTGCTCCTCCGCCAAGGGGAGCCTTGGCTGGGAATTGGACTCCAAAACGCACGCAGCACAAACCCAGCGGCATCTGTTTGTGCTCTGGAAAGAGACTTCCGAGAGCAGGGACCTCCCAGCCCTCCTGTCCCACTCAGACACTTGTGCCCTCACTGCATCCCTCCCTCCGGCACCCGCGGGATTCCGCCCTGCCTTCCTTTGTGCTGCACAGACACGGATGTTGCAACAGGGATGGAGGAACAGAGACCTCCCATGAACCAATTCTGCCTCCTTCTCCCAGTCCCAGTCTTGCACAAGTTTTCAACTGAGGCAGCCATATCTGATTCCAGAACAGCCTGTCTTTGCTCAGTCTTGGGGTTTACCCAGTTTCTTGGATCCTCTTTTCTACATCCCTTACACACCAAAAACCTTACCCTGGAAAATCAAACAAGAAGCCGCCTTCCCTCAGCCAAATTTCTCTCTGCAGCTTCACCTCAGGGGGCATTCACTCCCTGTCCTTCAACGTGTTCTCCTCCAAAAATGCCACCTACCCCCAGCACTGTGCAGGCCAGACCTGTCCCTCAGCCTCTTTCACCTGCTGGGCTTACTCTCAGGCTTCAAGACCCTCTCCTAGTTGTAAAACCCACTTTGGTTATCGAGTCAAGGGTATTCTGAGTCTTTCTCAAAGGTTCCCCCCCCACTCCAGGACAGCCCTGCAGAGCCAGCATGGAGCACAGAGCACAGTTCCAGCTGTACAGAAACAGACAGTTCTGAAATGCCCTCTGACAGTGGGAACCTCCAACGGATTTGTTGCCTTTGTGACAGTACTGCAAACAAATACTGTGGTGTATGAAAGAAAAACAAAAACACCACCACCAAGAACTGTGCTCTATTTCTACTGACTCAACACATTCTCCCACACCAGGCAGAGCAGACCTGGGAAATGTGCTGAGCCATCAGCCTACGGACACTTCCAAGAAGACAAACCAGAGGTGCTGATCCCTTCCCACAGCAAACACAGCTCCACGGACACCACACAGCCATGAAACCACTTACAGCGCTGCTCTTGTCAAGATGCCACTGGGACCATTCCTCACTGGCATTAGACAGGGAGGGAAATGTCAAAACGCTACCTTCCCTTCAAAAACAGAAGGAATTTTTTCATCTTCTTCAGGAAGAGCCCTTTAGAAAGCAAACAGAACCCAAGCCGCTCCTTCCCTCCCAGCCACAACAGAGTGACCTGATTTAATCCACTCTAAAAGCACCTTCACCTCAGTGGGAACAGGACAGAGCAGGGTGACCATCATGGGTCAGGGGTAGAGCTTAAACTCAGCCTAGTGCATCCACCTGCAACAAAGATCAGCATTCCTAACAACCGCTCTCTCACGTAACGCTTCAGGGTAGGGAAGAGAAAGAAAGCAGATAGTCTCTGGGACCAGTGGCACTCTCTGGGGACCGGTGGGCACACAGTGCCATCAGGAGAGAGCCCCCTGGCCCCTGCCAGCTCACCACCATGGCCCAGGTCATTCCTTCCCTTCCCTGCTCACACACACTCGGATCCAGATGCGTGATGCTGTCAGTCCTCATTGTTCTCAAGCCAACTCTAATATCAGATGATACCAAAACACATGGGCTCAAAGGATTTCAACCCACTCAGTAGAAAAACTGGCGTCCAAAGGCCGTGTGCTTGTGGATATTTCACACCTCAAACTAGCACAGCGCCTTCAACATTCCTTGTCCTTGTACAACAATTTCGCAAGTCCTGGAATTTGTTTATTCTCACCACCCAACTCCACTCTTGTTCACATTTACACAGTGGCTACTCCTTACTGATAAGGATACATCCCAGGGCAGCTATGCCAGCCCTCTGGCACTGAGTTGGGTGCAGTGCTGCCCTTAGGCAGCTCCTACCTGGCCCCTTGGATGGGTTGTTAACCACTCTGCTGTTCACCACCACGGACAGAGGGGGTACAGACACTGCTGCTTTCTTCCCTCCTTTCCTTTCCAACACAAATGGCTGTGACACACAGGATTACCTGAGGCAGCTCAGAGCAGGAGAGTAATGAACAGCCAAATGATGAAAAAGTTCTCTCCAACCACTGTTGAGTTTAATAGTTCCCTACAATCCCATCACTACCTTCTGAGACTCACCCCCACTGATGTTCACTGAGCTATCAGTGTCCAGGCTAACTACTGTGCACATCTCAGAATAAATGTTTCATTAAATGATAAAATCACAGCCAGATTTTTCCCCCACCAACCAGAAATCCCCCCCCCCCTTTTCTGTTGCTGTGTCTCGCACCCTCTCACTGAGATGTGGTACTTAAGAAACCTGCAAGTAGGAATAAAACAATGCAAAATAAAAAAGAAAGAAAGGACCTTTTCAAGCATAATACAGGCATCTGCTCTAGCAAACAAACCCCAGCCCTCTGTGGGCTGGAAACAGCAGCTCTGGGACACTCGCTGGAGTATCCAGACACAGCTCATTCAGCTACTCAGCTGCTTATTGACACTGAGTCCTTTACAGGAGAAGGAAGAGCTGCTACCACCTATATTGAAGTACCCCAACTCAGAATTTGGAGAGTCTGTAAGACTTCTTCCATCCTGCTACAGATTAACAGCTGCACAACGGGTCCATTTTCAATCCAGCATTGTAAACTGAAGGTAAAAACATCTGTCAGCTGACTGTCAGCAAAGAAAAAGAAAATGTTTACTGGAAAGCAAACCTGCCCTTGCAACTGAAGAAGGGAAACAGACCTACTGCAAGTCCAGCACACTCTGGAGCCTGGCTGGTGCCCACCCTGGATGTGCAGCAGATGAGAAGCACAAGGAATGGCTCCAATGCCAAGTGCCTGGCAGGGGTTGGAAGTTTCCTTTTCTCCTTCCTCAGAACAGTGTGCAGTAAACTCTTTGTCCTTGAAGGCCAGCATCAGAAGGGAAGACATCTTCAAAAAGAAGTTATCCCCCAAGTTCACAGTTAATATTCCTTTCCTATTTAGGGCAGTCTCTGGGGACAGGACTGTACCAATGGAACCGGGGTCGGACAAGATAAAGGTGGGGCCTTCTGCTCCCCATTACTCAGTTTGGGTTGGGGGCCACAGGAAGGAACGTGCTTTGTCCTCACCAAGTAAGTAAATGTATCGACTCCAACACAGCCAAGAAGACATGAACTAGCAAGATATAAAGGCTCTCACCATCTTGTCACCCTCCAAATGGGAGAAACGTAGTTAACAGCACTAGAGAAATGTTTCCTATTTGATTTTATTAACTGATTGACATGAATTAATGCATTGGGATATTTGATTGTGTCATAAAATGTGTATATGAACATCATGATTCAATTTAATGTACCCATTACTGCTTGATGTGCCATTATATTAGACTAAATTAAAAGAATTTTATGGAAAAAAAATTACAATTAAAGACTCAAAATTGATTACATTCATAACTTAGAGGATATTCACTTCTATTCATGTTTTGAATAATGACAATAAAACCCCCAGAAAACAACACAGACCATGGAAAGATGGACAAAATAAAGTGCAGCAGAGACAAACAGTACAGACGGAAGGAGGGGTCCATAAAACCCACCTTCCCACCGGCTGGGAACAGCTGAGCACAAATCATCAGCACAGCACCAGTCCTCCAGGACAGCAGGAATTGTGCCGAGGGCCTGGCGCAGCCCAGTTACAGGAGCACAGAGACTGATGTGCTCCCCAGGCTCTCCTGGGGATCCTGGCTGTGGTCTGCTCTGTGTGTGTGTGGGGTGGGTGGTGTCCATGGCCGGTATTTCCACCTCAGACCACAGCAAAAACGTTCAGTCAAGTCTTACACCCCAGGCTGTAGGTGTCTGTTTGGCTCCTGCCTCTGTAAGGCTGAACAGTGCTCTGTACCTGCCCGAGAGCATTTGGTGGGTGCAACAATCTAAGTTTTTCAGTTCTGTTCATGTGCTGGCAGGCAAAGGGACCCACATTGCTCCATGTCATTCCATTTCACTCACAGCACAGAGCCAGGATACAATATTTCAGAAGCTAATTAATTCAGCACTATCCTATGAACCTGAGCAGGTAAAAGGGACAGGAATTTCCAGAGCAAAAGGACTGAGACCAACCACAGGTAACACTTGCTGGAGCTATCTAAACTTGACCTGTTTTCTGGGAAATGAGAATGTTACCAAGAAACCCTGCAAGACTTTCTCAGTGCACACAGATGTGACTGTGCAGTGGGGGACTGGACCCCAGCCAAACTAGAATTATGATTTAACTGGCACACCTGAAGCCCGGCCTGAGACATGCCCCACCTCCTGCACACAGGAGACACTGAGTAAGAGCCAGGCACGTTGCTCAGTAGCAAGAAGGTAAAAAAGCATCTCATTTTCCAGTAAAACAATACCCCACAGTATTGCACAGCCGGACCAGCATTTTAAAACCCACAGTTCTTTTTTTTCTGGGAAAGGAGGGCCTGACCAGCAGGATCCACTAACCGGCCAGTTCAGTCTGGGCATCAGACACCATGTCATTTCAGAAAGACAGGAGCTGGACTTGTGGAGACACGTGCAGGAGGTAAGTGGTGAGGGCCTTGCGGAATATCCGCTTGAAGAGATGCCAAAAAGTAAATTGTTAAAGAAAAAAGTACAACGCATGTCAGGTTTTTAATTACATGTCTATTTTCCCAACAAAGAAGTGCAATTAAAGTTAATCATGTCTATTATATTACACAATGCCTCCCTTCCTAATGGAACCAGGCCTGCATGAAGGAAAAGCAGCACATTAATACACAAGCACTGCTGCTACAGGGGGATGTTCTGTACCCTGAACACATTCCGGTACAGCCACGCTCAATTATGCATCACCCACTCCAGGGCACAGCTCTGCCAGTGCCTTGGGGAGGGGGGGCAGCAGGAGAAGAAGGGTCCCTTCCAAACCCCAGCATCCCCAAAGATGCTGGTGTGCCCACATGCCACAGGAGCTGCCTGTGACAGCCGGCACCCAGCGCGCCTGGCACAGCCCTGGGAGCCTCCCATGGCCCCGGCCCCGAGCAGGGACCCCACAGAGCTCCAGGAGGCTCAGGAGAGGGGGCTGGTGATGGGCAGGTGAGGAACAGCAGCCAAGATCAGAGCCCTCTCTCCTTTACCCAGCCAGTGCAGTCTGATGGAATCTGAGGGACACCCGCTTAGCAGGATAAATTTTGCTCTCTGGTGTCAATCCAGAGTAGTGCAGTTCAATATGGGATTTAATCCCTGTTACAGCAGGTGTAATAAACAGCAGAATTAGACTTTTTCTCTCTGCAGCAATTACAGAAATAACATTTTCTAGTTTACTCCCATTTTATAACCTCCTGCCATCACTGCCCAGTTCTGCCTTTACACACCTGTGTAACAAGGAAACAAGTGTGACAAGGAAAGGCTTCCTTGTCAGCTCAGAAGGAGGCAGCTCTCAGATCCTGCAGAGCTGAGGCTGCTGCCCCATCCAGCTCTGTATCCACAGGGGAGGAACTGGTTGGAGCATGTTCTTGGAGCATGTGAGCTCAGGCCACCAAGGCCAGGGTGACAGACACGACAAGGGGATGCCATCTGTGCCCTGCACCACTGAGGGCTCGGCCTCCAGTCAAGGAGCTCAACGCTGAGATGGACAGAAGCACGAGGAAGTTCGGTGCACGTTTCCATGCAGTTTCCAGGTACTTTCAGCAAAGCCCCACTCCATGAGCTCCTTGGGTGCTGCAGAGCACAGCCCCTGCATTTCCAGCTCCGATCCAGCCTCTAATAGTGAGGATGGCATTAGTAACACCATCACCAAGCAGCACAACGCCTGCAAACTCTCCTGAGTCCCACGGCTTAGCCCACAGACAGCTCTTTCTCGCAACTGACTAATTCCAATAACTTTTCCCAAGGTTTTCTTTTAATTTGACCCTAAGGCATCAATATCCTGCCTTTCAGGCTGACAAATCTGAGTACATCCAGTGGAGCCCCGACAGCTCAAACTGCTTTTGCTGTGCTCATGAACCAGCTTGGACAAAACTCCAAAGAAGTAAATAATTTGCAGTGAGGAGGAATCCAAATTCAGTCTTCTTTTCGGTGAGCACCTCCAATAGCAACCACCCTCCCCCTTGCTCTACCCCAATCAGACTTTCAGATTTTTGCGTATTTAATTTTCTTTCATTTAAAAAGAGGCTCTGCAGCTGACTGGAAAGGGATGTCAGTGGTGCAAATGTTCACCTGAACAAGGATTTGCCTGTAAGGGAAAAGAAATTTGGCAGATTGTGCTGAAATGGAGCTGAACCCAAGCACTGGTTATTAGAATCCCAAACCAATTCTTTAGAAGCTGCTTCATCCCATCAAAACGTACATGCTGATATAAACCAGCACTTGAAATTCCAGCTGCAGAATGCTCACTATTATTGAAGAAGAAATTAAGTGTTTTATGAGATTACTTTCAGGAAATCAAAAGACCACGAAAGAGAAAACATACGACAAGACTGCAGTTAGTAACTGTTGTCAAAAAGCAATATTCAAGGGAAAAAAAGAAATTTAAAATAATCACTTAATGGCTATAGCTGGGTTTGATACAAACACTTAGGCTTACTGAAATTAATTATTTTTAGCTACACAACCTGATCTACACATAAAATCCCTCCACACAGTGCATGTTCGCAAGCTAAATTGGTAGAATTAAGCAGAAGACAAGGGTTCTGCATAAATCCACAAGAACATTGTTTAGCAAGTGTTCTTAACAGGCAAGGGGTACAATAAACGAAGGGCCAAGTATGTCCCAACTGGTTTAAATTAAGTCAAAAATAAATACATAAATCTACAACCCTCTAGAATGGAAGAACTTCTCAGCTATGCCAGCAGGAGCTGCAGTGCACACCACATTCCTGGTAGCCTGTTGGACACAGGGGAGGACACGACTGCACCACAGTCCTGGGATGCCTGCAGTGCTACACTGCAGAGGTGAGACAGTGAATAAAATTACTTGTAATTCACTGCATGGGATAAAGCCAAAACTCCAAGCGGTAACAGTCACAAACAACTCAGAAGGGATGGACAGCTGCTCTCCCATGAGGAAGATGGCACCTTGCTGGGAGCAGAGGTGCTCTGTCCATGGCCATCCTCATCTCCATGCCCCTGTCCTACCCCAGGGCCACGCCTGATTCCTCACTCAGCAAGGGCCTCAAATGACACCCCTTGGCAGCAGCACACTCTGCGTGACAGAAGGATGAGGTCAGGGTGACAGGATGGAGCCACATGGCTCAGACACCCACTCTTGGAAAACTCTTGGAGTTCCCCTGGCACCATTCCCCACACTGGATTCATGGACAAACAGTAGAAGTCTGTTGCCAGCGATTGGACATCTAAGGAATTAATCCAGCTTCACATGGAAAGGTCTTTAGGACTCAACACAGCGGAGCAGCTAAACAGCTCAAGGGTTCTTTTACCAAAATGCCAAACCTCAACCTGTGTGCCCAAACCCAAACACACGATTCTTACCCCAAATCATTTGTGGCTTTTCCCCCCCAATTCCTCGCGTATGACAAATGTCAGCAGGTGGGACTCCAAGGCCAAAGGGGGGCACTGACACATGGCCGGTACCACCCCACCCGTGGCCCTGGCTCCCCTGGCACACAGCAGGTGACAACAGCATGGGCTCATCAGCTCAGCTATTGTGTCTCGTTAGCTTAACCAAACTCCAAACTCCGTGCGGAGCGCCTTTCCCCCTCAAGTTATTAAAGGGTAGATTTCTTTTAATTAAACTCATTTACATGACTAAATGAGATTTAATTACTCCCATTCATTTCACTAATACCTCTCTTTGATTGGAGAAAGGCAACTTTTCTAACTGCTCCAAACAGGACTGGGTGGCTCTGCCCTCCTACAAGCCGGCTTGAGGAAACCCTGGCTCTACACCAGCTGGAGAAGGGCCCAGTGCAGATTTTGGGTGTAAACATGCTGGACAGCTTTTCCTACCAGACCTGTGCTGTGAGCGGTATTTACTTTATATCCACAGCACCCAACATTTATGGCACAATACAACGCAACTGAAAACTCAATACAATTCCTTTTCAAGTCCCTCCTACCTGCTCAAGAGACACACAAGGAGATAGAGATTCAATTTCCTTCCCCTCTTGTACTTTTGAAATTTGGGGAAAAAAATATCAGCAGTTTTGAAATTGAGGGTTCAGTATATTTCTAGTGAGGAAGAGTCCTTCAGCTGGGCAGTTCACTGCTTTAATTCTCAATTTTCTTAACTGCAAATTTCAACATTTGGTCTTTTCCAATATTTCAGACTTAGAATGTATCAACTTGCTGCTGGAGTTACCCACGAAGCCAAAGGATAAAACTTCCCATTAGGCCCAAAGGAGTCCTTTTGTCAAACTCAGTGGGGCTGTCTGGCACACCCCAACACCCCCAGTGTCATCCCACCAGGCATCACCTCATGCTGCTTTGGCTCAGCAACGTGCAAGCAGAAGAAATGCCATGCAGAATTGACAATGCACTGAATTTCCAGACACCTGCACACATGGCAGCAGTGACTTCTCTCATGCCAACAGGAATGTTGCCACTGGTGGCCCCGGGAGCCAGCCTGGACACAACCTTCAGAACACACAAAACCCCCACAGGTCATGGCGGGGACACCCAGATTTTGTCCCGTTTCTTCCTAAATGTACCAGCCCTCAGCCCACCCCAGGGGCATTCTGCCCCAACAGGCCTGACTTGAGCCCGCAGCTGAGAACAGTAGACCTGAACTTCATGTAAAATACAGGAATTAACCCCTCTACTGCAGATACTGTTTGCAGAGCAGTCTTTGTGCTTCCCACGATTGAGTTGGTCACCTATTTGCAAATGGAGCAAACCCTGAGCCCTTGTCAGGGGTGTGCAGCTGCAGAACCCACCATACAACACCCTTGCTCAGACAAGGTGAGTGCACCACACTGCTCTGAGACAAACACAAATCTCTACTACTTGGCACCAGTTCCTTTCACTAGATACAACTGTATGCCCCCTTTCTCAAAATATAAGTATTATTTATCCAACCACACATGATGTGTGGCCTAATTATCACTCGTTTTTTAAAAAGCAAAAAGAGTGCAATTAAGAAGGAATAAAGAAACCGGCCCCCCAGGGCTGTTATTTTTGTTGTTATTAAAATCAGGATCAGTAGTAATCACAGCGGTTGTAATCAAATGTGGTATTTGGATTCTTTGCCAGCACTTCATACATATTAAAATTCAGGAAATCATGTCTCTGGTCACTTTTTCTCTTCACCTCTCAAGTCACCTTAGTATCTTCACACTTCCTTCCTTAAAAAAGATTCTGAGCAAACAGTATCACCAAATATCCAGCTGATATATGTACTTCCCTTAGGTTAAATTATCTGACCTGAGCACAGGGCAAACCTAATCCAAGCCCCTGGGAAACGGAGTCAAACCCCCAAATCAGTGTCATGCCTTCTACAGCTACCTTTTGCTCTGCTCCACTAGCTCTTTTATCAGAGACTGGAGAAGGCATTTCAGCTGCAAGAGAGGCGCCCCCAGTGACACAGAAACCCTCTGCTTCTCCAGCTGGGCACAACTAAGCCACCGGTGCCTGCGCTGGGGCACCCACGTTCCTGGCTCAGAGATGACACTAAATACTATTAAGAGAAACGAACAGGGAGGGAAGGAGAGGTCTGGAGAGGAGAAGCCGTGCCTCCTACCATTAGCAGGCCCCTGCCTGTTACCTGCCCCAGTGACCCACCCCCCGTGGCTCACAATTGGCTAAGCAGCTCTGAAGCATCTCCTTCCTTCTTGGTCCAACAGACCCCAGCACTGAGCACTGATTTCAGGGATTTCTGGACAACAAGCAGGCTGTAATTACATGCTTGTGCAAAGTTATACTGTCACATTTAGGAAACCACTTGAGAACATGGCTAATTCCAGGAATACCATGTCCTTATTTACCAAATCTTGCGTGGGAGAAACAGCTTTTGGTCTGTTTTCATACTAAAAACTCTACATGCCCATCACACAACAGGTTCCCCTGTTCTAACAAAAATAAAGGTCAGATGCATCCATCAGTCTGAGGGGCTGTTCTGACTGCAACCCAACTACCGTAATTCCCCCAAATTCAAAGACAACATAAGTAAGCATCTGAGTGTTGAATAATGAGGGAAAAAAGCATGTGTGGGGGCTGTTTGGGTGGTATTGTTGGGATTTGTGCTGTTTTGTTATTTGTTTGGGGGTGGGGGAATTAACATCAAGTACATGTCTCAGTGCTGCCTGTCAAGGAACACCTGAATGACTCAGAGTATGACACAAATGACACCATGCAGGCCAGCTCTGCATGCGGGAACAGGGAGAGGGTCTGGAACATGTAAATGTCTCTGAGATGGGGGTATGGCTTGAAAACTTCACTCTAATCGTGCCCCCAACAAATGCTTTTGCTGTCGAGTAAGGAAAAAAGAAAAAAGTGCTGTTTAAAATGTTTGATAATCTGACAAGGCCATAAGGCTTAATGGAATCAATGATTACACACAGATGGATGATTAACTCTCGAGGTTTAATGTTAAAAAAAGAGTGCTGGATTGCTACTTAATGGAATTACACTGCCCATATGGAAAAGAACTATAGCCTGCCTATACCCAGAATTAGGGAACAGGTGGTCGATCTGGGCAGGACTGCTTGGAATGCACAAAAGCGTGCTGAACTTGTAAGTGCCAGAAAAAAGAAAAAAAACTCCTCCAAAGTGTGTTAACTTTTCCTGTCTGCAAATTGTAAACGGCAAAACTGCAGGCACTGATCCTCCCAGCCCTTGTTTCCAGACCCAAGCCCAGCAGCCCTGCCTGCTGCAGGTGGCCCCGTGTGGCCGAGGACGCTGCTGCACAGGACAGGGGTTCAGGAGCTGCTGTCCACGGTGCTGCAATATGCCGCATCCAGTCCGTACCCACACAAGCTCCACCGCCTCCCACACGGCTCCAAAAACCTCCACAGCCCCACGGGAAACGATTCCCACAGGACAAGCTGCGAGTGAGTCCATCCCACTCTCCCGAGGTATTCCTTGATGCTCCAAAACTGACCCTGCGATGCAGCCATGAACAATGTTAAAGCAAACCTCTACAACAAGCCGTGCTGGAGATCACCATCCCAGAAAAGATGACCTGTATCCCGACCTGTATCCCAACCTGCACAGCAGGAACTGTACACACAGACCCACCACACACTCTCCTCTTGGGTGAAAAGCATTTTGTACAAGCAAAGTAGCATCACCAAAAGCTTCTGCCCACAAGCCTCTGAAGGCAATCCAACTGGACATTAGACCAGGACTTCTAGAACAGATCCTTTGTAAGAGACATACCCCAGGACCTATTTCCAAAGCAAATTGGGTATCCAGAGATCCACAGTACTGCTGGGTTGAACAAGGGTCACCAGTGCATGCCCATGATAAACAGAGATCATTAAAGTGGCACAGCTAGGCAGAAGGATCCCTTATTCCACACTAAGAACAGCTTGCTTGCGTGGTTCAAACAATTTCCAAAATGACATCAACTAGACTGAAAAGAAAATATTTCTCAGTGAAAATACCGTAGTCCACAAAATAATGTTCCTAGAGAGGAGGAACTTTAAATTCACACCTCATCCTGGTAAAACAGCTCCATATGGAAATAACCAAGTCACACTTAGACTCCGCAAGCCCAGTTAGCAGAAAATGAGGCAATTTCTAAATTAGGCTGCAGCCCCAAACTCATTGTAATTTTGAGCTTGTCATACTCGGGCGTTCACTTAATGTGGAGCTGAGGTGTGACACGAGGCCCCAAAGCCTCTTCCCCTCCCATAATGAGCAGCCGGGGTCCCTGTCCCAGCACTGCCCCAGCCAGCCTGGCTGCCCCCTGGGCTGAGCTGTCCAGCCTCCCACACAGGAGCCAGGGGCCATTGCAGAGAGGACGAGCTCCTCCTTGCTCCTCTCACCGCAAACACTCACAGGACCAGTTCTCACAAGTGACCACTCAGAATGTAACGAGGGTTTTTTTCCCCATGTAATTTATTCATGCTCTCCTGTAACCAAGGAAACAGAAGGGATTTTTCTCTCTCATCCAACATGTGCTCTTAAGGGTTGGGTTTTTTAAATCTGTGGGGTCTAATAGCTGTTGAAAACTGAGTGCCAAACTCCATCCAGAGAAGGCCAGAATCCCAGACACAGCATAAGGACACCAGTCTTCTTTCTTTCTTTCCCTCTCCAGACCCTGTGACTGCCCTTTCCTATGTTTCCTACCATGAGCATTTCAAGGACAAGCTTTCCCAGACAGTGCTGTCTCTACCTGCTGGTCCCAAGATACGACCTGTCTCCAGTGATACAGCACAATGCCCGAGTCTCTCAGGATAACCCGAGCATGGAACTGTTCATGCACTTCCATGAACTGGACACCTGGTAGACATGGGGTTGGTTACTGCCCTCCTGGCCACAAGGTCCGCATTGACTCTTCAGCAGGGCTCTCTCCCTCTAAGTACATTTCTCCAAAGCAGTAACAAAGGGCTTATGGCAAATGCTTTTCCTCTTCTCTGGGACCTTTGGTAACTCTACCTTCCACTTCACACACCACCTCCACTTCCAGGGTGAAACAGCAGTTCCCATCATGCCCCAGACTCCCAAGGGGTGCCTCAGACAGCAGCCAGCTCCCATTCTGCTTGCCTGGTGAACACACCACATTATCATGCCTCCACACCCATCTCATTCCCCTGAATCTCTCTCCCTTTACTCTACACCACACAGAACACTGATGGACTCAAGAGACTCCGTGGGCTGATGCCACCCAGAGACACTCAGACAAAAAGGCCAAAAGCCATGAACAGGATTTGAACTTCCAGTCCCTGGGAGCTTGAACTGAAACGTGCAGAATCCCGTGCATGTGAGGCACTGACTCACTTGGTTATCACTACTCAGCACTTGTGACGGCAGTAACTGGCAGTGGAATTACTGCACAGTGTCATCCTCATGGAACATAGGGTACTCTCCAATTAAACTGGTACCACTTCTGTGCTGCCATTAATATGACTTATTTGTTTCTGATTAATTAGGTTTCAGCTTCTTCCTTTTTGGCATTGCGTTTTCCTCCTGTTCAGTCTATCTGGCCAGTCGAGGTCTGTGTTGGCACAGATCAGTCACTGCAATTCTGGATCAGAAATCTGTGCCTTTGATGAACCTGGCTTCTGGTTCCCGTCAATCTCGGCTGCGGGTATCACGAGCCACACAGACACACAGGCTCTCACACACATACAGTGCGAGATCTCTGCAACAGGAAAAACGGGCAAAAGGCAGCCGTGACAAGGTTGGCTCCTTTGGAACCACAGAGAGGTGCCAACTAAAGGTCCCAGCAGCTCGTCTGCCAGGGCGTAAAGAGCTATGGCAAACATTTGTCTCCTTGCTCATTTGAAGGCCTCGTGGTGGCTGGAGCCCTGGATGGTGGTGGGAAAGGCTGGGAGGGAGGGCAGAGCTTCCTTCACCTGCCTAAAATACAGCGGTACCTGCACAGGCAGTGGGGTCACAGCAGCCACGGATCCAGCCAGCGGGCACTCTGGCAGGTGAACTGGGCTGAGCCTGCACAGCTGATGAACTGTCGGGGCTGACACTGCTCTTATGGGCAAGAAAGGACCATGAATAAGGAATCAAAACTCATGCAGTTGTATCAATTTCAGGGAGAGAAGAAACTGAGGTATTCTACATCGTTCCATGTGAAATTATTGAACGCTTGGAAATGGTGCTTTTTTTTGGCAAACAATATATGGGGTCTCCAACGCGCAGATGGGAGAGCAGCTTATATTTAATAAAATAAAATTTGACATTGGTGGCACATTCTCATATACAGTCATACATTATGGATGATATAGACTTGGTATAGTTTGCACACAGCCTAAACGTTTATCCTACAGATGGACAGGGAATTAGAGGGATAATAGTCTACATTACAGAAACGTTCCAAATGTGTGCTTTCCAAATATGAGTTAGTGGAAAATTGGTCAGAAGTAGAGGACAAACCAGAACTTTTATCACATCCACATTGCCGTGCGCTCCCACCAGCCTTGGGAAATGATCCTGGCAAATGAAGGTGCTTCCGAACAAAAGCAAAATCATTTTAATAAACCCCTCTAATTTTTAAAGAGAGGTTGCCCTGTTTCCCTTCATTTGGCGGCAGCAGAAACAAGTACGAATGCAAAGAACAGAAGACATCAAGCCACACATACATCTACAAACAGCACTGCTGAGAATCCAGAATGTACACCTATGAATGCTTTTAATCCAGCTGCCTGTCGCCAACTTTCCCTTACAGACACTCATTTCACAGCAGAATTACTGTCTCCAGTTGTTAACCATGTCCATTTCTGTTCTAAAACCATACTTGTTGTGCAGAACTTGATAAGAATGCCATGTGATGCAAAGCTTTCCATCCCTGTTCTACCTGAAAATGCTGCTGTGTTCTCAAGCAGAGAACAACTCTCCCATTTTTAAATGCTTAAACAACATAAAACTCAGTTTTGCCATCTTTCTCCCTCTTCCCCAAGTCTTTCAAAATGACTCCCCATTTCTGACTCTCCCTCAAGTCGTATCCACCACAGAATCACCTGCTTTCAAAATCAGCTTTTAGCATCATGCAGTTTCCTGGGGAAATAACACATTTCTGGGTATATCCAGCATTGGGATTGTTGGATTTATTGATTACAAAAAAAAGGAATCCCTGCCTTTAAAGGAAGGAAAAACTTTCAGTCATTTCAGAGCAAGTTGTTTTTCCCAACCCAGCTCTTGGAGAAGAAACAGCAGAGATACACCTTGATTTTAAGGAAGAAATGCCCATTTCCTGCATTGGCTGTGCTGTTCAGAGGGCTTTGCCCATTGCTTCAGCAACAAGGTGTAAGAAAACACTGTCGTACAGAGCAGCTCATCTGCTCTTCTCAATTAAATTTGAATTACTGGGCCAAGAAGTTACACAGCAGGATTCCCTACGTCCTTTCTGCTGTGCCAGAGGAACACAGTGGAACTTTCCACTACTTTTCAGGAAGGAAAACCATTGGTACCACATCACTATTCCAGAATTTCTCAAGGAAAACCCTTCAGCTCCAACAATTTGTGCTCAGTAAGCATGAGTAGCAATGTCACAGCATCCCATTTCCCCTGTCACTCCTGTCCCTAAATCCCAATCCCCAAACCACTAAAATTAAATCAGCAATAAAAGAGACAAAGTCCCAGTATATTACAAGTCCTTAGCAGCAATATTCGAGGTAATAGCTCTCTCCATAACCATTTCTCATGCAATTTTAGTCTCAAAGCTCAAAATTAATTACAAACATGGAACAAATCATGCTGTTAAAACATATATTATAAACAAATTATGCTCTCAAAATAGGTAACTCACAGCCTGGGAAAGTAATTGATAAACCTAAAGTGCTCACAAATAACTGAAAAATTACAGGTCAAATGATTGCTGAGTGACCAACATATAAAACTACCCAGCATGAGACATAAAACATACAAACAGACTGCCACTCACTCATCCCACACTGTAAATAAACCATATGGGCTTTCTTTGCACGTGTCCCAGTGCTGATGTTCCTGAACAGTGTTCATAAACCAGACACTCTGAGCTGTTACGACATTCTCAACCATCAGATCAACCCACCACGAAACAGAATTAACATTTTTGTTCAGCAATCACTTCAAAAAAATATCCAAGTGTGTAACAAGTTCCTGCTTCATTCCCACCCCAAATTCTGTGTGCTCAGCATTTTGCCATTGTGTGCCTGGCTCCAAGAGGATGGAGCCTCCTACACCTTACAGACCCAGCTGCACACACCAGCCATCCCTTACAGCTCTTGCCAAATCCCCCTTGCCACAGAGAAATGCTCCCTTTCTGCAGCCAGCCCAGCCCAGCCCCTGCTTTGACACCCCAAACATGCACTCACACACTTTCAGCCCTGCCAGCAGTCCAACTGCCTGGCATTCCCTGTCAGCTGATTCCCAGAGACTCGCCTAGCACAGTGTTGGACAGGATGGCAACTCCACAGCACTTAATAAACCCACAGAGAGCTAATGCAATTGGAACCCGACAGAATAAGGCATTAATACTGTGCATTTTAATCAAAGGGAGATATATAATTATTATCTCTATGTAACTAGAAAAGCTGAAAGATTTTAATGGGAAAAAATAAAACCATCTGTTTGCTCTAACTCATTAAATGAGTGCTTTAGGACAATGTCATCCCCCCAAAGCCTGTAACAATTTGGGCCTTAAGCAGAGATGCAAATTGATTAAATCCCAGCATATTTTGCTGCAAATGGCGGAATCCAAATACCACTGAATAAACAATAATTTCTGCCACGCATCATGAAGACAAGCCAAAGATGTTTTCCCATTCCTGATTTTGCAGACAGGAACATGATTAGTGGCTGTTTTCTAACCCAGATTTTAAAAGCCCCAGTATTGTTTATTTTAGGAACCACACAATACCCTGCTGCTGAGGGCACAGAGAGAACCCCAGCACCTAGTTCAGAGGTAGCTGCTGGTGTGCACATCTCCCAGGTAAGTGCAGTTGCTTCCAGTTGTGTTTTCTGTGGCTGTGGGATTCAAGCCAGGAAATGCAGCTCCGGAACAGGCAGGAGCTGGGGCCTGGCACGTAGAGGTTTAGCATTATGTGCCTGCAAGGACAAACACCCAAGCATCACTGTCTTACTGACGGTAGTACAGGGTAGCTGGATTCTCTCATTTAAACCCAGCCTTGGTTCACTCTAATTACAGGTATTTTTACAACCTGGATGAGTATTTCTGTTAAACCTCACTTTGTCCAACCAAGACCTGCTGGAGCACAGCATGGCTATGAGCAGCTTCCCAGAGCACCCTCGGTTTCATGGCCAACAGGAGCGATGGAGGTTGCTGGCTGAAGTGATCCACCACAAAGGCAATAATCAAGACACAGCTTTGCAGTTCTGGTACAGGACTATCCCATGGGCAGATTCAGGTGTCTCCTACACCTGAAGGCGTGGCCATGCCCCAAAGGACCTCAAGCACATCAAGTGTCCCACGCAGACAGCAGCGAGAGCCAGGCAGGAGGGGCCCATATCCCCGGTGGAACAGCCCTGAAGCACAGAGGTTTGAGACGCTTTTCCATGGCTGCCACAAACCTGGCTGTGCAGCCCAGGTTGTACAGAGGAACTTTGCCCTCCCCGTGCCCTTCCCAACAGGAAGGCTCCTAACTTACACCAGATCAGACCTTGCTCCTTAGTCTTTTCCCACCTCATTCACCTGACAGGCTCCTCCACAACAGACATCTTATCAGATGTGACTGATTGCTGTAATCTGTACTCTGGGCAGCCATTAAGCAAATTACCTGAATCATTGCAAGGATTAGTCTCATTAACACATGATTAGCATCAAATTAAAATAATGAGTGTTTAACTTCTGATGTCTTCCAGTTGTTTGAACAGCTTGATCAGCCACACCAGGCTGGCAGGGAGGTGGTGGGTGTCAAAGAGTCAGGGAGAAAAACTCCAAATCAATAAAAGGGTGGGCTGTGCCACGGCAGAGCCGCAGCTGCCAGAGACCCGGGCACAGGGTTCCCAGAGCAGCTCGGAGCACAGCTCCCTGCAGCCCAGGGCAGAGGCACCCAGCCCCACACCTGGGCAGGTGACACTGCCTCAGCTCCTGGGCAGCGGGGCTTCACCTGCCTGCCCGAGCTGGGACGGGGACACACACAAGACCACGGGGCAGCCAATGCCTACGATGTCAACGCTGCCTCTAAACCGACACTTTGTGGTGAGTGGACATCTGCATCCTCCTGGCCGCTCACGTGCCTTGCCCTTTACAAGTAAAAACAATGCCAGAGAGGGCAAAGCCGAAATCCCACCACCAATAATCCTGGACAGCAGTTTGCTTCAGAACCTCTCCTTTTTGAGCTGGGAATTGCTAACCCACCATTTCTTTTTCTGATCTTTTTTTCCCACCACCATCACCTACTTTCCCCTCTAACTGCAGCTGATGTGCTGTTGGGACTGTGGCAAAGTCTCTCCAAAGTCTCAATTCCTTCTAACCTGCTGCAGCTTATTTGGGTTTATATGTACATGGATCGACCGTGTGTCCCACTGTCCCTTGTTCTCCTGCAGGTCTGCAATCCAAGCCTTGCTTTGCCTTCCAAAACTCCAGCTGAGTTCCTCAGAGCCTTCCTGGGCTGTTTCCAGTTCAGTTTATCCACCATGTCACTGATGGGCACCTTCCCTGTCTCCGAAGGTGGGGGCAGATCTCAAATATGAAGGCTCTGCAAGATGGGGACCTAAATCCACACTCAGAACACTTCTCTCTCCATGAAGAAATGACAGAACATGTGCAGCAGCCAATGTTTAAGCCTCAACATCTTGGTTATTTATTCTTTGAAATGCCACAAACCATAAGTATGTATTATAGACAAATCACTTGTCAAAGCTCTTCCCTAATTTAATTAAAGCCATTTTTTATTCATACAAGTGCAAAGAAGCAACTTAAACAGATAACATTTTTCACACTTGCATAAAATGAAAATAGCCAAACGAAATTTTGGCAAAGTATATAACAACAAAAGATCCAAGCAAAGACTCTATATGTGCCAACTTCCATCTCTGCTGAGATGTTAGCAAGGAGTTACACACACAAAGTCTCCTACTCCAGTTTCTGATGGACTCCTGACACTCCACGTTCTACAAACACACCAGTGGTTCCTACAGTGCTGCCCAACAGTTCTCTTCAACCACCTCGCTGTTCCTGTTACCCACACTGCTGGGACTTGCTAACACACCAGGCAGCAAAATGTTGCTCAAGTTAAGAACACTGTACCCCAGAAGCACCTCCACTTGTCCAGCGCGGATCTGAATATTCTGCTGACAAAAGCAGAGGTATGCAAAAAAGGCATGGGAAACACCTTTGCATAACTGCCTTAGTCCAAGCCTTAACACACATTTGCCTTCCATCTAACCCATGTGACACCACAGGCCAACCCTGACAAGAAACACCTCCAAGCTGAACAAAGTGGATTTGGGATCAGCAATACCAAGGCACAAGGCTTTGCACTAACTGCAGTTCACAAAAACTGACTGGGAGATACCGGGACAGAAGAATTGCCTTCTGTCCAAATGTACCTGCAAACACCATTTTTGCCAGTTAAACCCCCACAACCACTGGAATCCAGGATGAGGGAATTCTGCAGACTGGGCGCAGCCCCTGACCACACTGATTTTATAGCAGTATTTCCTAACAAAACCCATTTCACACATCAGGGGCCACCACTACTGTCCACAGTAAGCACCCTCTAATTCCACTGGGTCTGTTCCCCCCTGCTCTAGTAAACAGAAAATCATTTATTAATTTATCCTCCAAGTTGCAGGTTGCTGCTGTGCTACCCCTTACGGCGCTCAGCAAATCCTGATTCAAGCAATACATCCAGGCTCCATCTGTGCATATTATTGACCAGATTATGTAAACTACGCTTTAGCAATTCACACTCGCTTGGTTCTGCAGTACCTGTGGGTGCCAAGCATATGTTTCCCATTCTCCTTGCTCTCCTGGGCCATATGCAATTCCCTCAAAGCAGCAGCTTTCCTATAGACCCAACGTGCTGCCTGGTATAAATCCGTGTAAATCCCACTGGCTGTGCCAAACCCTGGACGCAAGCCTGTTCATGCAGGCTGGGTGGGAATCCACGTGTGATCCAAAGGGCTGCAGGTGCCCGGCAGCAAGGTGGGTCACTGCACACAAAGCCTCCCCTTGCAGCAGGCCGGGACTGGCTGGACAGGGACATTGCCTGGGCACCAATGGGCACCTGGCAGGTGCCACCCCAACCTGTGCACGCAGCCTCCAGGCTCCCCTTCACCCCCCCCAACCAGGCAGCCAAACTGAGAAGCCAGCACACCAGACATCCAACAGGACTCAAGGAATCTGGTTTTCAGAACTGAGATATCGCTCTGTTGCTAGGCAAAATGTGAATGGTTTTTCTCATGCTTTTGGAGAAGACTCTGCTCTCTTCTTGAGGGCCAGGGCTGAAATTCATATTGTCACTAACACAGAATTAGACTGACAGCATGGAGACCTGCTTCTTATTCCAAGGCATGTCTCCATCCAGCCTGCTCCCTTTCTGGGAATGACACCATGTGCTCCAAGGATTTCACACGAAAAAAATCAAACCTTCAGCCTACTGCTGCAGCAGGATGATGCCAGGGCTCTGCTTTGGTTTGTTACAGTTTGCACTAGAGCAAGGGACAGAACGACAGAAACTTCAGCAGATTCCATGGGCACAACAAGCAGCTTCAGGCAGAAGCAGGCCCAGCCCGTCCACAGCAGAATGGAACAGCTGTCTGGAAGCACAGCAGTTGGCTGGTCTTCCTCTCGTGTAGCTGTGCCTTTCAAGTGCTGAACATGCACTGGGGTATGTTGTTCTTTTGTTCCAAACTGTGGTATGTTTATAGCAGAGAGGGAGTTCAAATGCTTGAACACACCAACGGGAATTTTCTAAGCGTGAAATGACACATTCCTGTGGCTCACCTGTAAGAGGGGTACAGAACAAAGATATCCCATGTCCTGCACAGAGTAATTTCAACTCTGCATCACCCTCCAAAATAAACCTCCTACATCTGTGGCAGGAGGAAGTTGCAGAGCAGAACCTGACACTGGAAACCGGGCCCAAGGGTGCCACACACCGAGGGATTGCATTCCTGGGCCACAAGCAGCACAGGAACATGTGCCCAGGCTGCCAGCCTGGAAAAGCCAGGGAGCTCTTGAGCAGGTGCCCCATGAGCCTGCTCGATGAGCTCACCCCCTTCAGAGAAGTCAGGCACCTGCCCAAAGGCTGCCCCACACCAACACCTCTGTTAGCCAAGAACACGAGCTGCACCCCACTACAGGTTACAACACAAAGTGCTCTGCTCTTCCCCATGACCCTTCATTCACCTCCCACTCCCTGCAGAGACACAGGCATTTACTGCTGGCTGATATCAAGCAAACTACAACATCCCAGAAGCCAGCACATCTGTACCAGCTAACACACAAACCCAGACAGCAATGCTGACTTCCTGGGAAAAGTAAATAATTTCCTCCTTACTGCTGCTCACCTGGCCTAAGGTGCAGGAATCAAAAAGAAGAATGGGCTTAGTACACAGCTCTAGTTACAGTCTCAGTAATTAAACAGATAACTCAGCCTAAATGTTTGCAATTTCCTCAGCCGGTGTTTGTTAGGGATGCATCTGGATCTCCATAACCATTACCTTCTGCTACCTACAGGTAGAGATAATTATCCACGAGTAAACGATTACCTAGGCTATAAATTACCTACAAAAATTTGGGCTGGGGTTTTGCCAATCACCATTCCAATTAATTAACCAAAATTGACTAGCTGGCTTTAGACCAAATATTTCCTCATCAGTATTCCATGGCAGTGCATACAAGATGAAGGAAACAAACCAGAGAGGAGAGACAGGAAGAAATCCAGCAAAGGTTAGAGAGAGCTAAGAACAATGGAGACAAGCAGAAATGGATTCCTGGAGTTGGTGGTTAACGCTCTCTGGCGTGGCACGTGACAGAGCCATGGGCAGGGCTGCGCACGGTGCCGACAGCACACGCACAGCCATTCCCAGCACAGAAGGGCAGCACGGCCAGCAGCGGGAAGAGGAAGCTCGGCAGCCTCGAGTGCCCCTCCAGATCGGGGCTCTGGGCACGTTTCCAAGGGCTGTCACGGCAAGCAGAGCCCGCGGTCCTATGTGGGTTGCTGTCACCGCCGGGAGGAACGGCCCCCAGGCCTGAGCGCCAGACTGCCACAGGAGCACCCGAGTCCTCAGTGCTCTGTTTGGCAGCAGCTACTCAGCCCCTCACCAAACCCTGCACTTTCATCAGAGGAGGGGACAGAACAATGTCACACCAGTATAACCAAGTCCTTAAACTGCCAGCACCGCACACCTGGCAACTGAGACACCACACGTTCGGTCTGTGTGGCAGGACACAGCGAGTACCGAACAAACTCCTGTCAGTTGTGGCTGAACCATCCCTGCATGCCATCACGTGCAGCCTTTTCACATCTCCATGTCCTCCCAGTGGCAGAAGCTGCCATTCCCAACGAAGCGAAGAACCCTTTGACAGGCCCCAGTCCGGCTCAGCACCGTGGGGTGCCCCAGAGCCCCTCAGGGGTGCACAAGTGCTCCCCCCAGCCCAGCAGAGCTGTGAGCCAGTTCCCACTGCACCAGCCCTGAACCCCTCGGAGGCAGCACCACAGACACAGGGTGAGCACAGGCTGTGCTGCACGCACCAGTGGGAGACAGGGCAGCACGTTTCAGTGAGCTAAGCTGGGCCAGGGGTGTGTGACCACAACAGCCATTCCTGCTGTCCCTTCTCTGAGGGACACCACTCCACAGAGAACCTGGAGAACAAACCACAGTGCAATGCTGCCAGTCCTCCTTTCACCTTTAGGAATCTGCCCTCTCAGCCTGACAGCTACAAGTGTTTTCAGAGAGCCCTGATTCTTGGGCATAGCATTACCTGGTTATCAGCACCAGACCCACACCTATATTTTGTACCACAGCCCTTACACATGATCACAGACCATGAAAAAATTCCTCTAAGAGTGAAAAACTGAAGTCAGGAATTAGAGCTGTTCCTTCCCCAACTAGAACAAATCTTCCTCTCTGTCATAAACAGAAACGTGCAGTTAGCCGAAATGGGACCAGAATATTTACTTGGTAGCATTTTTTAGTACTAGTTCTTGAACACGTAAGACATCTCATGCACTATAACAAAGATCCAAAGACGTAAATGCTGACAAACCTAGTGATTAGCAGTTCTAGACTGTTCTGGAGAACTCAGCAGGGAACATGTTTCCAACCAAACAATCTGCAAAGAAAATCTCTAATACAGATAGTCTAGTGCCTTCTACATCACCTCAGAAATTGTTTTCAAGATGCTTTTCTCATGTCACCTCTGGTTACTGATTTATTAAAAAGCAACAAGATATTTCACTGCATAAAGTAGGATTTTTATTTATTTATGCAGGCCTGTCAGTGTCGATAAAATACTGTGGATGCTAGAGATTACTGCACTCCGTCTAATTAAGGGAAAGGGCAGACCTCTGTGGGAGTGCTCCAGAGAATCCTGATCCCACCAGGGCAGGAGGGGTACCAGGGGAGTGTACCAGGGGAGTGCAGAGGTGCTCCTGAGGGCAGCAGAACCCTGTCCCGTGCCACTGACCTGAATGGTCCAATGGCTCCCTAGAAGTATTCCAGGTAAGGGTCCGTCTTGGGAATGGCAGACAAAAGATGAAAGGGGAAAACCTACCACCAGCCAACAGCTCCCAAAGGTCAAACCACCAACACAAAGAGCATCAGAGACAAAGCCATGCTGCCACTGACCAGGCTCCAAAGGAACAGCTACACGTGTGAGGCACATCGCTACTGTGTCCACCGTGCCCAGCTCCGCAGCAAAGCCAGGGCACCAGGGGCTGGACAAACATCTCCATTTTGAACTCTGTTGATGTGCCTGTAACAATGAAGCCATCATTCCTGCTTATTCTGCCCTCTTCTCATTTCAAGTTTACTCAAACATGTGCTAATGAACACTAAATCTTTACACTACTTAGAATTGCTCTGGTTAATAAACTGGGGGCATTTCATCAACGTTATTTAAAACTCAAACTAATTTATGAAAAAATCCACATCAGTCTGAGAGAAAGATGTTCTCCACTCTCAGAAAGGCCCTGGCAGCACAACACAGGTTCAGGCTGACTTATTCTGGACCATAAGCAGAATCTAATTTTCAAGGGCTTCATTTTAGAGCCCTAAAATGAAACACATGATTTCTGAAAGCACTGGAGTCTGAAACTGTGATGTAAAGGCTTGAGCTGCCTGAAGTGCTAGAGATGCCTCAATCTTTCTCTGCTCAAGCTCCATCTGTAGCTCCTGCTTGTGTCAGGGTGTGGAATTCCAGCTCACCTGGCCGCACAAGTGTTCCTGGCTAGCAACTGTGCCAAGCCAAAGGCAAGAAGAGATTACAGGATATGTGAAACTAAAAACAAATTATAAATAATCAGGGAACAACTACATGTACCTGGCAGGTTTGGGAATAACTTACAAAAGCACATAAGACCCCTCTGTTAGCATGGACCACTCCTTGACAACTCACAAGGTCTCCCAGAACTGCGGGTACCAGCCTCTGGTGTCCTTGAGGTCAGCCCAGTCCACGCTCACCTCTGGCCAATGATACAGACAACTCTTAGATGAGCAAAGCATACAGACTATTCCAAGTTAAAATCCCAGCAGGTTTAAGAACAAGAAGTGGAAAAAGCCCTTCTCCTAAAGGTCAGAGTGCTCTTGAGCAGCCTGCTTCAAACTGGTACTCTGGATTTTACACTTCAAAAGCATCTAACAGTAAATCCAGAACATGGGCAAAGCATTTCCTTCAGCTGGACTCCCCCCACCCCCGCCAGCTGCGATAACAGGTGCTTCAGGAACTGCAGCTTTGGTCTGTCTTAGAATGTAGGAAAGCTCCCCAAATCTGTTTTGATCTGTCTCATTTCCAGTGCAGCAGAACAAACAGTCCCATTCCCATCCCTCAGTATCACAGTGACTCAGAAAAACCCAAACCCCAAACCAGTAAGGACCAGCTGTAGCTGAGGGTCCTGCCTTGAGAAACTTGCCTATTCCTGACACCACCAGCCAGGCTGGGCAGACTCCAACCCAGCCACACGGGGACATGTCCAGCTGCCTTGCTGGGACCCTCCTCAGTGCTTGGCTCACTTGGTTCTCTCTGTACTCTCAAGGTCATCTCTTGTTTATCTGTTCAGCCATCCTGCATCTCTCATCCCCAGGCTGGTTCCTTAACTTTCAGCGAGTTCCAGCAAAGCAGGGCCTGCACCTCCCAGGGCCCAGCATTGTTTGTGACACCCGGGGAACCAACACCGTGGTCCTTGGGGGAGCTCAGGGGACCTCAAAGGCAATAGTTCTCTGCCCAGGAGCAAAGAAGCCATTACAGCTTGTACTAGAAGATTTAATAGGTGTCATAATTTATCATGTAAACCGAAAAGTGTTTCTTAATTAAGTGCGTACGTTAATGAATTTTTTAATTTGATCCCTGTAAGTACCTTGCTATACTAATTGCAATATTCTACACATTAGTCATCCGCTGTTGCCCTTGGCTATTTTCTACCCTGAGAGAGAGAGATAGAGCTTTTCAGTTAAAGTTCATTTAACTCTTTCCACCCAACAAATTAAATTTCCTGTTGTTCACACTGGAGAGTGACAGCTGCATTCCAGGCCTGGAGCATGGGAAGGATGGCATTCGGCACACACCCCAGGAGGCATGGACACATCCCAGTCTGGTCTCAAATGTAGTGGTGTGGGTTCATTTCATTACCTTGATTACAAACAGCACCAAGAGACGGAATTTCCAACCCACGCATTGCTCCAGTTTTCCACTGTGCTTGAGCGAGGCATCAGCTTTTCTGATACTGCTCACTCATACTCAACATTCAAGAACAAGAGGCTGGGAATCCTGCCACTGAGCATCCAGAGAGTGGAAGGAAAGTGGCTGGAGGCATGGCACATGGCTCAATCACCTCAGGAATTTGCTCTCCAGTTGGTGTAGACAAACTGGCACAACATGGAATAATACTGAGGCAGTTCACAAACCTGACAAGCATCTCTGGCTATTTATGCTGTAGCTACTTTCTGGTATCTTAACAGCTTAAAGTGGAGCTTTCAACACCTGTGACACATTCCAGGCTACAAACCCAACTCTCCCTCTGCAGGAATAATATTCTGGTGGCTGTCGATATGTACTCGAAGAGCTGCTATAAACTGGAACCCTCTCAGCTGTAGCAGAGATGCTTCACAAGCAGAGCCAATAAAGTCCTTGGACCCCTCCAACTTCAGCACTAAGACAAGGCAAACCACAAGGGTTTTACCTGTATTGAGACAAGAAGCTGCTGTGACTGAAAACACACAGCTTCCTTCTTAGTCACTTCACTTGTAACTCGTGACTGCTTTTGGAGTTTGCATAAAGGAATTCAGAATTCCAGCTCAACAGTGATGGGAATCTAACATCAATGAGGGAGCTGAGCCTCATTTGGCCTCTCCAAGTTCTTAAACAGCCATTTCTGAAGCCTGTTGAGTGGCAGTCACTGTACTTGGTCTGTACAGGAGAGGCAGACACACCACAAAGCACCTCTCCCTCCCACACAATTTTTGGGAACAGAAGTGCCATTAACCCTCTAAGACCCAGGCAGCCAGGAGCAACGTGTGTGCACATGCCTGACCTACACACAGCCCTGCGCAGGACCAGCACGCCTGAGCAATGCTGCCAATTCCACCTGCACTTCACAGTCCTGTCAGAGTGACCAGCAAACAGGAAAACAAACAGCAGAAGCCAGCATCCTGCCTGATGAGTTCTGACTCTGGACGCCCAAGAGCCTCCCTGTAACACCTATGGCTCCTGCAGTTCCTTCAGCAACACCCCGGGTTCTGCGGGGAAGCAGAGTGAGCAGTGTGTCCACACTGAGTCCTGTGCATGTGTTTCCCCCACCCACCAGGAACACAACAGATAGAAAAATCAGGCAGGACCCATCCCACCCATGGGAGTTCTGTGTGACTTCCCTCACGGAACCCCATCTAGGTCTGAGGGGTGAGGCTGCCAGCCCTGCACTATCTCGGGTGTTTCACTGCCCTACAGCTCATCATTCCAGATGGATACTTCATGCCACACCTGACTCCATGTATATTAAGATCCAGCAGCAACTGCTCTCATCACTGATTTGAATTAAAGCTGCCTCTGAACTCAGGAGGGCAGGAACACACCATGCTAATCCACCATGCGTGCTGTTCCTCACACACTTGTGAGCGTGTTATGGGTCTACTTCTGCAGTAAGTTCTCCTGACAAGCTCACACATGCCATTAACTGGATTACATAGAACATGTTTAACTAGCCCAGAAACCTCCGAGGCTGAGGCTGCTCTGGATAGCAGCACTGCATCACTCATTCACTCCCCACTCACAGGCAGAGCCTGTGAAATTAATAGCAACAGCCCAGCATAACACACTTCAGGGAAGTGAGACTCTTCACATGGGTGGCTGTCACCTGCTTTTCAACAAATTTCAAAGTGTTGCCTACAGCATCCTGTTGTATTAGATGAAATGCATCCTGACACCTTTCTCACTGTATTATGCTCGACCGCTCAAGTACTGAGATGCAAACCTTCCTCAATGTTTTTTAAACAAGAAAACACTGCCCAGTAACTGCCAGAGGTCAGATCTTGCTGCTCGGGAGCAGATCCTGCCTGCCCAGTCCTAGGGATGCCAGAGGTTGCCATCTGCACCCAGTTCTAAAACCTCTTCTCAGGTGCCCTGACCAGCAGCACAGCTATTCCTGGTGAGTTCAGGAGCTGCTGTCTGCTGTCATTTGTTTCCCAGTCACCTCTCCACCTGCCAACCACCACCACAGCTCTGTGTGAGCCATGCTCACCTGGCCTTTAGTGCCAAAGGACACCTTGCCAACTTCCTGCTCCAGACGTTGCAGTTGTAATGATCAAACGAAGCCCAAGCGCTCTCCCACATGACAATGCACCCCACTCTCTGCTGACCAGTGCTTGGCCAGTTCCAGTAACCTCAGCAGAACCACCACAAGGAATTCCACTAGGGAGGATCGGGCCAGCCTCAGGTACAGGTAGAGAACTGGCTAATGACAAAAAAGTCTTGCTCCTCCAGTTCCAAAATCTGAATGAGAAGAGTTAAGGAAAGTGGTATTTATCTTCTGGAGAGTCTGCAGAGAGCATAAGCAAGTAGATTTCCAATACTTCCAACCATGCATTACTGAAGCACACCGCAGGTAGACCTGTCAGAAATCACCTTCCCCAATACACGTACCATATGCTCTGAAGCCACAAGTCACACGTATTTTATCCTAGCGTGGGATCTTACACGACACTGTCAAACAAAGCTCACTGAGTCTGTCACTCAAGCAATCACATTCTCTTCATATTTATCCTCAGCCACTCCTGCAGCTGCTGCTTCCTGCACAGATTATCTCCTCCTTTGCTCTTACTGTGATTACCCAAAGACAAAGAACATACCAAGCTATGAACTCGTACTTCAGTCTGGACACACCAGGAGTCAGTATGCAGCTATCTCTGGAAAAAACAGATGGGCTTCTCTCTCAAGTGCCCTGCACTTTGCTGGTCTATCTCCATCCCCGGGAACCACTACTTTGATCCTGTACCAATTTTCACAGGTGTGAAACCATGACATAAAGTGCAATACAATGGAAAGCACCAGACTCATGATACTTCTCTCGTATCAAGACCATCTGGACCATATTTTGAGCTGGTGTAAACCAGGGTAACAGCCCTGGAATCCCTGGAAAGATGTCCAGTTTAAACCAGTGAAGAACTTGGCCCCCTGTCTGCTTGCATGATTCCCTGCACTTGCTGTCACACCCCAGCACTGACTGAACACAGAAGCCTTAATGAGAGAGAGGCTGTTTTACACACATCTTGCCCTTCAAACAGGGAAATCCTGTGTTCCTTTTCTAACTTGTCTGAGAAACCTCAAACCCACGCAAGTGTAAGAAAAGAAGAGCTGCCCAGATTCTGACCAATTCCTGCAAGGGACTCTCCTGTCTTAAGTAAGACATCATCATTGCAGGGCTCCTCCACCTGCAGCATCTCAGAAGCACTTGTACCAACACAGCAGCAGTGGCTCAACCTTAGGCGAGCGCTACATCTGTCTGCAGCTGTTCTCATAGGCATCCTGCTGATAAATTCATCTCTGTGCTATTCTTTCCAACTTGTTCCTCTGTCATACTACAACACATACCTGCTCCTGGTAGAGCAAGCAGCAGATCCCCATGGCACACCTGCTCTTTTAAGTTACATGCCAACCTACTTGGAAACCCAAAGAAGCAACTAAATGAAAGTAAACCATCTAAGAGAGGAATCCAAATAACACCTTTCTCATTTGACAATTTATTTTTGCCTGTTCTCTTTACCTTTTTCCCTGGCAACAGTGAAAAAATCCTAGAGGGAAAAACAATTCCTCAGAACCATAAAGGTGAGGATAAGGCAAAAAGTGAACCATGTGGTTTTGTCATGTCACTACAAGTATCAACACACATGAATCCCACAAACACCCTGACTGCTCTGTAAGTCCCTGGTGCTGATGATGTTTATCCATTGTTCAAAGCTCAAAATACTCCTTGTTTATCAGTCCCTTTAGAATTCAGTATTCTGCAGGAACCAGTTTCTGGGACTCAATTCCCATCCTGCATAGTGCAGCCTCCTTGCTCCCACTGATGGAGCCACTTCTTGGCTCCGAGGGTGCATGTAAGGAACAGTCCAAGGTCCACTGATGCAGGTAACTCTGCACCCTCAGGCTCTGCCACGGGCTTTGTCCCTCGGACAAAAGCTGTTCCCTAGGAATTCCCAGTAAGCAGGCACAAGACAAACCCCTGAAGCTCACTGACATCTGGTCGACCCCGCAGAAATGCCCTTTGACAGAACAAACCCAACTCTGGTGTCTGGCATAAATGCAGGGAAGTTTCTGTGCCGTCATTAATCGTGTTCCCAGCATCCCCACAGAGCAGATGACAGGTGCCCCGGACACTTCTGGGTCCTGCTGAATGGCATTTAATGCAGAAGACATCTGATCTGCCACTGAAAGCAGCACTAAGTGGCTTGATCAGAAATGACATCTGAGCCAAATGAGCTAATTAGTTTACAGGATTTCCCCTTTCTCCCCCTATAACAGGAGTGGATTGGTGTTTTCCCCTCAGCTCTGGCCTCTCAGCAGGGTGCCATCCTATTGTTGGAACTGTAGCTGGCATTTACAAAAAGTATTAAGTGCAGTGCTGGCAATTCTGTCAAAGCCAGCACACGTGCTGGCGACGCACTGTCAGTTCTTTGTCAGGAACAGCACAGCATCCCAGACATGAAAAACAGTTGGAACGACAACAGCTTCCACCTAGGCAGAGAATCAGCACTGGCAAACTGGGACAGGTGAGCGTGAGGCTGTACCAGGTTCATTAACAAAATCCGAGGGCTTCCCCAGATTCATTTCTCTGTTTGCTTTGTGGCGGTGCCTGGGAGCTCCAGTAACACCAGGGATGCCACAGTCGCCATCATGAGTAAAGCCACCACATCCACCCTTCACAGCCATCTTGGAAGTTTACAGTGAAAAGCAAGAATCCGCTCTCCCCCCAGACCTTCCGGCTGTGGACAAAAGGGCACCTGTGTCCCCACCACCTGCCCAGACTCCTTCTCGGGCCACGTGGCAGCCACATGCTGTTGGTCCATCACTTCGGCCAGCACTTCGAACTCTGAGCACCACTGACTGCTGATTCCCCAAATCTACAGGAAAACACCAATCTTATGGAGCAGCAGTGACACCATTGGCTAAATATAGGAAGTGCAGTGGCTACTAGTTCCAGACAGATTCCAGTATTTCCACCGGCAAAACCAAACCAGGGCAGTCCCAGTGAAAGGCCAGTGATGTGTGAAGGAGCAGTGAAGCACCTGAATGCAACACCTATCTCCACATCCCACCTGAACAGACACTGCCAGCCACTGAAGCAATTCATGCCAGCATTTCCCAGAACCGATGTCACAGATGGAGCATCAACTTTAACTCAGTCTTGGAGACTGGGCCATAAACAATTCCCTTGAACACAGTATCAAAGCTGCAGCTGACTTAAAACTCATTTCTGACGGAAACACTCCATGAGCCACTCTAACAGTTCCAAGTCATCCCTGCACTTGTTCTCCCATGCTCCCAAAGCCAAAGATCCATCCCTGTGGTACCTGTGCCCTGCTAACTCCACACCTCCAGACGAGACACCAAAGTCACGACAAGCACGAGGACAACCCTGAGCTCCATCACTGACTGTGTTTAACACCATGAGCTGTGTGTTGTCACATACACTGTCCAGCTGTCGGGACCATTCTGGAGCACTTCTGATCAGCTGAGCTGTCTGGAAGCTTCAGGCAGGCTCCGCAGGGATTGCCAAGGACTGGTGCACAAGCCTGGATTTGAGTGGCAGATCTTCACTAAAGCAACAGTTTCAACTAATTAGAACTCATTTATGCCATTTTAATACCCAATATTAAACCATTTAATATGTGATTTATATAAATACAGGCTTTGTCAGGCCTTAAAAGAGATGTTAACCTGAACAGGACAGAAAAGACTTATTCATCCATTCCTGCAAAATAGATTTGGGGCTGCCATGCTAGAATTTGTCAACATTAAGAGCAAAACAGCACATGGAACTAGCTGGATCACTGAAGTGAAGATACTGGAGGATGTGTTCCAATACAAAACCTAGCCACCTTGCACTGCAAACAGCAACTACAACTTACTCAGTTTTGTGGGGTCTTTTGAAAACAGGTCCCTGGCAGAACTTCTCCCAGCCTCTCTCTTGCTATTTTACCTGTAGCAGAGAAGGTGAACAGGACAGTCCCCTGCACCTGGACTCTGAGCACGTGGGGCTCAGCTCTGGATGCACTAGCAGCAACATGTGAGGTGCCTCTGACTGATTCTTTTCAAAGCTAGTGCCTCAGATTGCTGCATAAAATGACTGTCATGGGATTTGTATCCCCTATAAAATACTCCAAGAGCACTGATGAAAAGAGTGAGCAGCACTTGAGAAAAATACATGTCTTGTGAAGAAACTAATTTATTACAGCGGACCGAGACAAGGAAAAACCAAACCAAAATCCTACACCTGCTGCCTGGCCAGAGCAAGGGAACACACAGAGCTCCTCAGGGTCAGTACCACAGTCACTGTCCACATGGGAAGGGCTCCTACAGCCACCTTGCTCACAGACACCATTGGTAACAACCTGCCTGTGACAGCAAAGAGGGTTTAGGGACACGAGACATCTCCTCCAACCTCCTGCTCCTACGTGGGGCACTCTTATTCCCCTGCAGTCACCATGTTGGGTGGCTCCAACTGAACAGGAGGATGCAGCCAAGGTCATCTTCTCCCTCTTCCCGAGCCTGCTCCATCTCCCTCGCAGGGTCTGTAGGTAGGACTGACCAGAGAGCGCTGCACAAGCCAGCATTTGTCACTCCTCTGTGACTGTGCACAACACGAGACACACCCTCCTCTAGGAAGGGGAGGAGGAACTCACACATGCAAAGTAATCACTGAAGGAGGAGCCTTCCAGTGAACAGGTCACCTTTCTGTCTGCCAGAAGACAAACCCTGACTCAAATGAGAGGTGGGAAGGAACACTGGAGTTCCTTTCTGCAGGTTCTACCTGTTCTGCCCTCATACCCAGGATGATGGGGCAGAGACTGGGACACTGTCACAGAGGGCATTCTGCAGGAAGCTGCTCCCTGCCTGCCACTAACCTGTTTTTTACTTCACTTCCACCCTCACTTTCTGTAAGCATCCAAGCTGCCATACACGGAGGTTTTTCAGTTGTGCTGTATCTTCTGTGGAAAACTGACCCAGCCCAGCAAGATGGGCGGTGACAAGGCTCCACTGCCACCCAGTCCAACAGTGGGCTGGAAGGAGGCTCAGAGTGGAGGCTTCCCAGTTAAACTACAGGTAAGGCTGAGGAGACTTTGTGTCTCGCTAACCCCAGGAGGAAATGGGGAACCAGGCACACAAGAAGACAGAAGGGATCCCAATGTACCCTTAATCTATAAATATTTAAGCAGTTCCTCCTCCCCCTCTCCTCAACAACATATGCCAGAGTCTCCTTCAGCTCATAAAAGCCAATTCCCTCCTGCTGTTCCCAAGCACCAGGAGTCTCCGAGTGGTGATTAGTGGATTACGTGCATCCCAGGGCCTGCCTCCAATCACTTTCCCCTGCAAATTGCTCAGCTCCGATGCAGCAGCACAGAGCAGAGTGGGCTCTGTCACTGGGGCCTGGTCCTCATTATGACCAGGAGACTGCAGGAGTTTGTTTACACGGCTGGAACATCATCCTCCCGGGCAGCTCATCAGCCTTTCCCCAGGGTTTCTGCTCTTTGAATGCTTCGGAGTAATCACCACCAGCTATCTACACCCGGAGTGGCATCTCAGCAATTCACCAAGTCAACTGACAACAGCTTGAGGTAATATTAGCCCCCTTACAGGAAGGCAAGTGCTCTCCACACAAGGATGCTGGAGCTTAGCACCACTCAATAAATCAGAGCAGCATCCTGGAAAGCTTGCCATTAGTTCTGAGCCATTAATTTTTGCTGGGTCTTTGACACGACTGTTTGAGAGCACTATAACCTGCTCTCTCAAAGTTAAATTATAAAGAGCAACTTCCCTGAAGGTGCTAGTCTACTAACCCATTTAAGGCCTTGGCTAAACACCTCCAATAAATCACTGGGGAGCTTCAAGGCAGAAGGTTTCCTACTGTGCAATATGTGAGAATAAGCCATTCCCTCCCAAAACAAATCCCAGCTGGGGCACCTTTGGCCCTAAGCAATACCTTTACAAGATACTGCACATCATGCTGTACCAGCCAGGTGAAACCAGACATTTCACCACACAGAGTTCCACTTAACGTCATCTTCCTTTCATGTCCTTTCCACTAAGACTTCTTCCCAATGACTAAATGCCAAAGAGATTTACAAACAGCAGAAAGCAAACAAGTCCAAAAATTTCCAGTCCTGTTCCCACTGCACACCTGGAGACACAAACGTGTTCTTTGAAGGACCTTGCACTTCTTAAGTTTCCAACACTAAAGAAAGAAGTAAATAAATTAAAAAAGAGTTGTCTTGCAACCCACAGAAGTCCTGTCCCACTTCACGGCACAATCAAACACTGGACGCCAATATCAAAGTCTTCAGCTGAGGGTCCAAGGTGAGAAGCCCCAACTGGGATGTGCCCAGTCTCTTGCCACTCTGAAAGGTGGGCTTGGGAACTCTTCCACCCCACCTGCTTCAAGTGTGCAGGCCCAGACCCACCTGCCCATGGCATAGCTCTGCAGCACTGCATGGAGCTCTCAGCCCTCTGTGCTTCTGGATGAGGCTGTAATGGGAAATCCTAATTAAAGGCACAGAAGGAAAAAGGCCTTCCAGACAATTAATAATCAACCTAGCGTTAGGTTAAAACCGCATTTTAATTGGACTGTAATGAGGCAACAATGTAGCTCTGATTCCATTGCCACTGAAAAGCCTGCTCCAGGTAAATGAAACCCGGGTGATCATGGAGACAGGGAGTGATCAACATCCTTCCATATGGCACCATAAATTATCGAGAGCAGGTAATGAAGCAGTGCCAAAAGGTAAATACTAGACAAGCCCCAGTTCCTCATATGTCTCCGTGAGGCACAGTCCCACTGCCAGGACATAGCCATGGGAGTACCCCTTCCCAGGTTCACCTACACTCACAGCCATCACCACAGAGAAAACACTGACTGCATTTTTAGATCTACTTGTTTTGCAGTGGCCTCTCTCTTCTGCAAACCAGTGTTTTCAAAACATTAACCTGTGCCAAGAGACGGCACTAACTCCATTAATGAACACCAAATGACAATCATGCCCTAATATAGGGTCAAAACCATTTCTTGAACAATGAAGATTGCAACTCTCATCTTACTGGATGTCAAACATTGCTGCACCCATTCCTCTGATTCTTCCAACAGAAAATGCATGTTACTCATCCCCTCCTCTGTCTCGTCTTGCATCTCCTGTAGCATCAATGTTTATCAGCATGTTTACATCCAGTCAGCTCTCCATTTGTATGAAATACCTCTAATTTCATTAGACAATTAAAAAGCTAAGGAAGGATGGCCTCTTTATACTCATCAGACCCTCATTACCAGTCAGTGCTGCCTGTGCTAAGCAGTCACAGTGCTGATGTGATGCCCGGGGAACAGGTGGACCGAACACACACACACAGAGGTGCTGCTCCTGCTCCGAGAGCTTTTGTCAGAGGTCAGCAGTAAAGAGCACCACTTCCAAAGGATCCTGCATGCTACTGACTGACATCTGGGGTACAGGGAGCAAGCAACTAACTTAGTCTAAGTCACTGTCCGAGGCACCAGAGGTTCCCTCTGGGGATAGGATACAAGAGAGAGGAGAATATTAGAACACGACAACTCCTGGCTGGTGACTCCAGCTGTTTTTACTCTCTCACCTTCATACAGCCCTGCTGCAGTATCATTTTAGACACGAGAGTAAACAAAAAATAGGCAGCACAAACCCTGCATAGAAAATCTGCTCAGCACAGCAGGGAGAGCAGAAGACAGCAGACAAAGGTTGAGCCTAGAACAGAAAGGGCTCGGCTCAGGAAGCTCCTTTACTATAAGACATGAATATATGTGAAACTGTTTTTATTACTATTATTATTTGCAGGCTTAACTAAATTGTCATTTAAATAACATATTGAAAGGTAAACCGCCACCTGCTCCTGCCAGATGTTCCAAAATCTTTAGCACCACTTTCAGCACGCTGCAGTACTGAAGGAAGCACAAGACTGGCCCTCAAAGGTATTTATCTCCCCAGTCTCCTACTGGGGTTTAAGGAGATTTCTATTATGCAGACTCATCATCAAAATAATAAGGACTGTGCTCCAATTAGTTATGTAAATGAGAGCACACAATAGCACACTGCTCTTACTCCAAGGATCCGAGTGCATATAAACACACTGGAATACATGTGGCAATGTTTCCTTGAAATTTCCAATCAATAGCAAGAAGCATCCTCAGAAAGCTTTGTTTGAGCTCTGGTAGTGTTTTGGAAACAGAACAGAACCATGCTTGTCCTTTAGAACACTGCACCCCTCCAAGGAGCATATCCCAGGGAGCTGGCTGCACACCTCTGGCAGTGGCACACTGCAAGCAGTGCACAGACATTTTATGTACAAAACCTCACCAAACTGTGAAGTCCTGCAAACAGCAGTGACTTCTATAAACACTTCCAAGCAGGTAATAACCTCATCCCTGCAGTCAGCAGCTAACGAACTTGCAGCTTATAGTCATTAGAAGAGTCCCAAAGTCCCTTTTTTTTTTTTTTAATAGATGCCACCAGCTCAGAGGAGCTGCGAACAGCTGGGACCCCCATGCAGGCAGAGAGATGTCTGTACATCAGAAAGGGAAAGACAAGTAGGGAACAGTAAGAAGCAAGCCAGGGAAGACAAGACTGGAATCCATCATGTAGCACGCGTACTCGTAACCACAAAGCCACAACCTTGTCCCAGCCCCCCTGCCTGCACAGCCTTACAGGGGACTGTCCCCTCTGTCCCTGTGAACCAGAGAGCTCCTCCTGGAGCCCCCGCAGTGCTGTCAGCCTCTGCGGGTCCCCTCGCTGCTCTGATGAAAGGCAGAAAGCTCCGGGCACTCAGGAGTTCTGGTCCCTCCCTCCTGTGCCCTCAGGCTGCTTTGCGAGCCCATCTGCCTCGGCTTCCACTGTTGGAGAGGTCCGTCAGGTACAAAATGAAGGAGCTACTAAACTAGAAAGGCCTGTCAAATCACACAAAGGCTGTCAATAGATATGACTTTTTCCCCTCAAGTGACATTTTACTTGCAAAATGAACTGTCACTGGCCAAACATTCTGCCAGGTCCACGATTTCACTCCACACCTTCACTACAAGCAAAGGTTTCTGTTTGTGGGTTCTGAGACCCAGAATGGCCTTAAAAGAAGGGCCACAACATGGATTTGTGATTAAAACAAGGATTTTCAAGTCTACTTTCTAGGTATTGCTTCCTTACTGAAAACACCACTTGGCTGCTTTCTCTACCAAGATCTAAAGCCATGAAAAACTGAGCCATTACTTTGCTCAGTTCTTACTGAGGAAACTTGCACCTGCAAGCAGAAAATTGTTCCAGCTTCCAGACACGGTCTCTTATCACACAGTCTTTTTATTGCAGGTTTATGTCTCTTTACTGAAGAGCTTTTTATTACCCAAGTCCCAAAGCCCCTGGCTGCTACTCCAACCTCTCCTCAGCTTTCTCCCTCCTTCATTTCAACAGAGTGACTATGCCAGTTCCCCAAGAGAGAGCTAATTCAATTTCTCTGTCTTTTTCACACTTCAAGTTCTCTGAAGTTCCACTTGACTACCAGAATAGGCAGTCCCAGAACCACACACAGCCTGGAACAAGGCAGTCACAAGCTCTTTGGAGCACAGAAACACTTAAATCCTCTCACTGTTAACTCCTTAGTGCTGTTCTAGAGATCAAACAGCACCCTTAGGCTGGAGCAATGCCTCTCCTGCTGCAGAACATCCCTGACATCTCCACACCCTTGCTGAGGGCTGCAGTGTATTTCCTCCTGTCCCAGTAACAGAGAACAGTGAGGTGTAACAGTGCAGGCCTAAAGCTACTCCTGCAGGGTATCGAAACAATCACACTGGCTCAACACTGATAACCTGGCTAGAGTTGCATTTTAAGACTTCACAGTTAGCAAGTTTTTAATCCAATTAATAACGTGTTGCGTGACAACTTTGCATCATTTCAGTTTCTCTATCAAAATCTCACTCAATACCAAGAGAAGTCTATCAGCCAGACTCATAATGTCATCAAAAAAGATATCAAGTTCATTTGACAAGATCTCTTCTCCATACGGCCAGGTTGATTGACATTAATTATATTCAATGCTTGTTTCTGCCCCAGACTGCCTGTGTGTGGGTGTTGCTTGCCTTTCCAGGCTTCAATCTTCATCTTTGTAAGTGAGCACGCCGCTCTTTCCCACCTCCCAGGAGGTCACGGGGACAGATCCATCGGTGCTCACAGTCCCTGGGACCCCCTGAGAGGCCAGGCAGTGACACAGGGAGCACAGCGAGGGACAAAGCTGCACCCAGCACTAGCAGCTGACCCACGGCCCCCTTCCCAAAGGCCCAGTTACCAAGGACTGAAGCACACAAGGTAGCACACTGAGGGACTCACTGCAAATACATCTAACCCGAGATTCCTCTTGCTTTTCAGGCCTCTCATTCCCTTCCCTCCACCAGATTTTCTAGTCCCTCCCTTTCCAACCATTTCATGTGCTTGCCTGGCAGTCAGGAGACAAGGATGGATGCAGGCACAGCAGACGAAGGGGCACAAGCAGGAGAGGGGCTCTGACATGCTATCCCTGCCCGCACCAGCAGCAACAAACGGAGGGGTTCAGGCTGCCACACCAGCCAGGACACAGCTCAGTAAGGGGGTGTGAGCAAGCACATCTTCCACACAATACCTGTTCTAAGGAAGCACCCAGTGCAGCTTGCCATGATAACTAAATTTATTATTAACTGTGTATTTCATGATGTTAGTGACAATATGTTAATGTGATTTTTCACGTCCTCCTGCAGTGAACAGATGGCTCCTTTTACTTTACTTTCCACATCAAGTGTGATTATTTCTTAGTGCCAAAAGCCACCTGCCGCTCACTGGTCTCCAGTCTAATTTTTTATGTTGGTAAAACACAGCAGGACTTGTTATCAGTTGGATGGCATCTTAATAAAAGGAGACATGCCAACATATTGACATCATGTTCAAGGGGAAATTTTAGCCCCATCCTGGCCCCTCCCCCCATCCATAAAAAATAATAAAATGAAACTAAGAAGAAAAAAAGCCAGCAAGCCCCCCCTGCCCAGACTCCACCAGTTTCAAGATGCTCAGTCACCATTTTCGGCCCCGAGCCAAGGCACAGTGTTGGCCTCCTTTTGTTCCCACACCGAGCACCTCAGTCAGGGCTCTGATCTCTCATCCTGTGTAATGATAATTAGCCATAACATATTCAGAAGTCAAATGTAAGCAGGAATACATTAACATTGAGATCAGTGCCGGGGTAATTTTCCTTGGGAAAATGACAAAGAAGGACACAAAAATTAAAATACGGGATATGGAGAGTCTGAGTATCACTTTCAGAGGATGAAGGGTGAACTCATTGGTTTGTCAGTCACGAGCCCACACTCCACAGCCAGCTGTGGGCAACAGCAAACAAACAAGCCAGGCTGATGAGCCCTCGCAGCCCCTCTCTCGTGTACTCTGCACAAGTAGCAGCTTTCCATGGAGAGGGGAAGACCCCAACCCAAACAGGACACTCAGCCCACATTTAGACACCTGTTTCAATGGCCCAGTTCTCCAAATAGCTCCTGTGCTTTGACTGCTTTAGGAACAGCCAAGTCCTGGACACTGGCCAGCTGGGAGCAACCATTCCAACAACTGCTGAGGTGTAAAACAGTTCTTTCCAAAACACTATTGCAAGGCACCCAACATCTCAGGTGAGGACAAGCAACAGCACCTCGGGGCAGCCCTGACGCACAGCTGGAGGGATGGACTGCATAACAAGCATCACTACTGCCTTCATACAGGAGCAAAAATGGAGCAAAGTTCTCAAAGCATATCGTTATTTCCAGCTTAAACAAAACCTTCAGAACTGCAGACATGTCTGAAGCACTTCAAACAAGGAATATTGACAAAAAGACATGAAAACAAACACCAGTCACAGGGTGCTGCACTCCAGCCTGCCAACAACCACTGTTGTGAACTACTGCGCAGTGGTGACCACAGATCGCAGCTGCAGCTGTGCTATCCATATTCAGCACTTCTCAAGAGTGCAACCTCCTGCTCTGAGCCACGGACCTCCAAAGGCGGGTAAACTGTATTTTGTACCGGACTCACTGTATACTGCATCAACCTGTACATCACTACTCATAAATCCCATCACACCAGCAGCAGTGCACAACTCATGCCACCAGCATGACACATCTGAAGCAATTCCAGCGGGAGAGCCCCTGTCAAAGGCCAAGTCAGGTGAAAAGCAGGGAAAGAAATGCTTCTGTGGAATAAGACACTGCAACAAAAACATGACACTGCCACAAATGCATCCAGGATACATGGACTTCAACTGCACAAAACACAAGCATTTTTGTATACTTGTGCCTATACTTCCTTTCCTGTTCATTCATCCCACTGGAGTTCCCATCCCATTGGGAATATTGTGAGCCATCACTGGTGGGGCTTTCATTCCTCAACTGTCCAATTTGTGTAAGTTCCAGTCCTTCATACCCTCCATGAACTTCCATGGGAGACATCTACCTTTGCTAATCACAGCTTGATCTCCGCACTTCCCTCTTGGAAGGGTTCACAGCAGGAGCGCTCCATCGCTCAAAGAATCTTCGTGCCACATTTGTGTACTGGTTCAAACAACTGAGCCAGACTCCCCACCTCGTGCTTTACACCCTGGTGCCCAGCAGTCAATGCACAGCACTTTGTGCAGCTGGGGCTGATGGAAGGATTAAGCTTGTCATTAGGAATCATTCTGGTGGCTGAAAATGCAGCTTCTCTCCTGATAATGTCTAGTATCATTTAAAACAAATTAATTTCTCATTTCTTGCTGCTGGTCATAATTCTCAGCATGGGACACATCACAAATGACCTTAAGGATGGACATACAATCCTCATTAGTGAATCAGAAAAAAGGCAACCAAAAAACAACCCAAACCCATTACAGCCATATTTTTTGACTCTCCTTTCCTGTAGTTTTTGAAGCTCATTTCCATAATATAATTCAAGTGATAGCAGCAAATTACAGCCCTCTGTTCCTCCTTTAGGCAGCTACATCACCTCTGTATATTCTGTCATCAAATTGGTTAATTAATAATTTCTCTCCATTGTCACTAAGCAGAACCACAGTTCAATGACGACAAAGGTGCCTCATTACATGCTCATTCTGAGACACCAAGCCATTCTTTGTGTTGCCATCCGCTGTGTTGTCTACACACACTAAAGGCAGGGCAGGGCCACATTGCCCTTGCAAGGCTTCCCAGGGCTCCTCTTTCCATGTTTAGGAAGTCAGCGGCGGTGGCTGGAGCGAGCAGGGGCAGGAGAGGAGCAGAGCTGCAGCTCATGGGTTCAGCCCCAGGACAGGGCGCTCTGTGCACATCCCATCAGGGGCTGCTGCAGGAGCCCGGCTTGCAGCTTCCCTCTCACCTGCAGGCACAGGGAATGCTGCAGATGTTCCAGCCTCTCTTGTCTCTCAAGAAGGAAAAGTCACAGTGAGATCAACCATATAAACCAGCTCCTGTGAGGACCAGGCCGCTTTGAATCCTCCAGCTCTCTGTTTGAGCATGGTTCTGATGCTTGTGCTATCATTTTGATATTAATGCCCATAATCCCCTAGGAGGAAGCAACTGTTTGTCTGAGTAAGCCCATGCATAAGACTAAACATTAAATTAAATTATCATCCATCTAAATGCAACATTATGCAGCCACTATATGTGTTAGATATTGAAAATTTGCTGCTGCTGCTTTTTGTTTGGTTGGTTTTTTTTTTTTAATCATGCAGTCTAATAAGATCCCCATGAGTAATCTCTGTGCTGAGGCCTGGAGTAAATACACTCACAACTCGGTCAGTCACCTACTTTAACCTCCTGCTGAAATTACAGCCACACAATCTTTTCTGATTGTTTGAATCATAACAAAATAAATAAACCTAACTTGAGAAGTACTCAAATATCCACTTCAGTTTGCAGTAAAACCTTTACCAGGTGATTTACAGGAGCCAGAAAGAATTGCCTGCACTGCTTGGCCCCTGTGTTTAGCATACATTACAGTCCTTGCTGTCCCAGCAGCTCCAGAGGCTGTTTTCTGTTAGTTATGCACACTTATCCAGGACACAAACAACATAAACCTCTGACAAATTCAAAGCCACCAGGACTGCCAGATATTCTTAAATCAGCCCTACCTCAAGTGTGAACTTGACATAATGACAAAGCAAAGTCTGGGTACACAAACCATTCTCCAATGTCTGCTGCAGAATTAACTAACTTCATTGAGTTAAACAACTACACACCAGCTCAAGAGCCTCACTGAAAGGCCCAGCAGCACCACCAGCCTCATGTGGCTCCTACACAAGCAGAGTTCCACCCTTCCAGCCACACAGCACTGTAAGGACATTTCCACTATACCACTTCCCTCAAGCTCTTCCCTAGTTTCCTGTAGCCTTACACTTTGTTCTGGAAGCCAAGGCAGCCCTGCCTCCCACACAGAGATGTCCTCCTCTTTCCACGGTGCTGCAGAAGGTCCAGAACAAGCGCTCCAGGAAGCACCACCCATCTGTGCCTTCCTGGAGCCCAAGGATCACCTTTTCACAATGTGATAGCTGAGCTAATTATGTGATCCATTATCCCTCTGGAGGTGATTGTTATCTTTCCATCATCATCAGAGCTTGCCTCTAGCTGAAATTCATCTTCTCCATCATTACCCCAGCAACGGTGTTCCTTTGGCAGTAGCCAAGAACCTTCCTGGAGCTGTGCGTGCCCACTGCAGGCCCCAAGGGACACAAAAGCCAGGCACAGTAGGATATTTTATACACGGTGGCCATTAAAACATCCTCAGTCATTAGCAGACTGCATGACAAAGAACCCTCACTTCTATCACTAGCAGTGCTGTACAGGTCTGCTAATCCATCTGTACAGGTGTGTGTGCAGGCATACACCCACCACACACATAGGCAATGTTTATCATTTATTTTTTCATTTCTAATCAGAGTTCCTTGTTTTTTCTGATAAGCCAATGGAATCACTCGTGGTCATATGAATCCTGACCCAAAGCACAACCCCTGACTTATGAGCTCACTAAAACTGGTCCATCTCCCGAGAGACCAAACACAAACCCTTACAGCCAAGGTTCAGACAGACTAATGTGGCATTTTTCGGGCCTAACACCTCCATTTTGTTTTTTTAAATAACAGTTCCAGATACATCAATTACAGATATCTTGAATCTCTGTCTCTGCCAGTCTCCAAGGAATTGTTTGGGATGAAATACTGTCTTTTTCTCTTTATATATTTCAGACTGTAAGCTCTTTAGGGCTTACAGCACACTTAAACACTGTGAGGCCTTGCCCACAAGTAGATTTTCAGGTCAGGCTATTACCATAATTTGAGGAGTTACAAAAATGCCAACACAGAAGTTCAGAGGAAGTGTGACGTCTCCAGAAGAATGTGTCGAGTACAAGATTAAGATACATATGCAGTGGTCACCATGTCCTGTTAGGTGACCGTGACACAGCTTTGTGATGCCAGGTGAGCTCAGTCCCAGCTCTCGGCTCAGGTTAAGTGTAGGCTGGAAACTCAACAGTCCCTCGATGCTCTCCTTGCTTGGAGAAATTCCAGTAACACCAACATGAGCCCACCCTGGGGCAAGTCAGGGCTCTCTGCGCAGCGAGAAGGAACAGGTACACCCGAGGCACACTTTGACAGGAGCAACTTTGACAAAGCCACAGGAAAGGGATTTCAGCTCCCTGTGGACCTGCCAACAGCTCAGGCCAGAGCGTGTGGCAGGAACACCTGAACCCCCTCAGGTATCAGCAGTCACTGGCAGGGAACAGTGATACACATGGAACTGGGCTGCTTAAACATTCAGTGTCCAACACAATTCAAACAGCCAAATACTGCCTAGAAATACTATTCCATTTATCTGCACAAGCATAAAGGACAGTTTTCCTTCCTACTGGCACATTGCTCAGTTGTAAGCAGGACACCAAAACTGTAAACTCAACGCAAACCCCAGTCAAAGAGAGGATGCTCTGGCAGTTCCTTCATGCACAAAGCCTCACTGCAAATATCCTGGGCAAAGCCTGAGGTAGCTCTATTTACATACACCCCAGAGTGCTGCATTTCGAAAGGAATCAGTGCTCCCTGCTCCATAGGGTCAGAACCTTGGCTGAAAGCATCTGTAAGGAACACCACTCACCCTATTAGACCAAGGCTGGTAGCGCAGCACCAACAACACTGTAACACTGGGATCCCAGATGGAAAATGCACAGGGATATCAACTTAGCCCAAATAAAAGATTTTATTTTCTGAGGAACCTGGAGGCAGGGGAGGTGGATAAAATATAAAACACATGTATTTTCTGCAGACTGGAGATGGGGGAGAACCCAAACCTGAATATTCAGTAGAATGAAAAGCCTTTTTGCAATAGTGTTTCAGTCAGCAAACATTTGTCCATAAAAATGCCTATAATAGAGATGGTCTATTAGACTCACTTCTAGATTATTCTTTGTCAGAGTGTGATTCCATTATCGAGCAAGTACGCGAGGCAGGAAATTCCTCTGGAGCCAGGGACCTATTATTTTTGAACTTTCCAACAGTTTCAGTGACAGCTGCTTATCAGTCACATATCAGCTGTTTGTCAAGAGTGAAACACAGCAGCTGAGGCAGCTGGGTTTCCCCCACATCCCAAGTCTCACCCACATTCCAGCTCCCAGTAGGAAAGCTTAAGGACCTACTCAGTGCTTGCACTGAGCTGTTGCCCCTTTACCAGATCTCTCTGCCCAAACAGAGACTCTGCACACGCTGCAGAACAAAGAAAACTGACTGCACAGTATAACAGCAGCATATTTCCAATTTCATCCGTAGTTATCACCTCTCAGATTTGAGAAACCTACACCCTTTGAGGTACTGACTGCCAGGAGTGACACACTGATACCTCCAGTACCACACACTATTCCCAGTACCCCAAAATGCACAGAATCAGCTTATGGCATTTGTTGGACTGCCAGTTATTAAACAGCCCAACATTACAGTGGGAGGGAATGAGGAACACGGCCCTTTGCCCACAGCTCCCAGCCCAGGCACATGTGGCATGCAGTGCAGCCTGGACAACCCCAAGCGAATACAGAGTGTTTGTCCTCCCCACAGGTACAGGCTGATCACTGACACAGCCTAACAGCAGAGACACTATGGGCTCCTCTGTATCACAGAGCATAGGACAGGCAACACAGAAGGAATCTCACCACAAGCTTTTTCATTTCAATTTTAACATCACTGTTTCTTCTTTATCAAACTGTTTGCAATTCAGTTTTCCTACTATCTGGACAACTTGGAGACAGCCCTCAGCAATTTCTCCTTGTGTCTAAGGAGTGGTTTGAGGGAAGATTCCCCAACAACAGTTTGTCCATGCTCTGACACAAACATATTAACTAGCTCTTGCTCCTTATAGACAGCAAACAACACGCTGTGCATTGGTGGCTTCACACAGGCAAAAAGGGCTTTGCAATTCTGGGATATTTTCACCTTCCAACTTAAGTTACTTGATCCAAACAGTCCCAAAGCCCTCAAAGCCATTGCAGGGGCCCGTCGGTCTGATGGCCACTCTCATCACTTCCTCCCTGCTCACAAGATACTCATGGAGTTGGCCAAAACGGAGGTCAGGGGACAAACCTCCTCTGGCTCTGCACTGGGCCTGGACTGGCTGCAGCCACCAACAGGGCTGATGACAAATGGGAAGCCAGGCTTCCAGCTGAATTTCAGTTTAGTTATTTTTGTTTTAATGTATGTGTGAATCAATTAATCCTGTCATAGAAGGGCATCGTAAACTGTGTGCCAGAGTTAATGAGTCAGACATTATCACATCATTACACCAGCTGGCATAATGTAGCATGTGTTGTTTGTCATAATATACACTGCCATGCTTAACAACCATTAATTGTTTACACGAGCAGTCATATTTTTCTTCAAAGAACCTTCAGTGACTGGGTAATATTTTGAAAGCTTCTTAAGCAAGTAACTCTTAAAAAGATAATAAAAATCACCCCCTCTCTCATGGAGCAAAGCACATTTACATCTCTCTCATTAAAAAATTGAAAAACAATCGAATTCAGATTCCAGCCAGGTCCCTGAATTCAATGCCCACTGGTCAACGCTGCCATGAACATTAACAGAGGTGATGCCCAAGTGCTCTCTGTTCTTCCTCTGCTCGGGCAGAGCCCTGAGCACCAAAGTCTGAGCCCGTTCTCCTCTGCTCTGGAAGGTACCAGAAGGAAGAGGACAGCAGCTAAAGCCTTGCCAGCGTAACACTGATACGACACCAGAACTCAGGCTGCTCTTTGGGGCAATCGAACCTGCACTGCCTGACAGAGATGCTGCTGGTTTCCTGTCACTCCTTGCATCCATCACCTGTGTTTGTCAGGTGAAAACACAACAATCAGTCTTACTTTATCATAATACTTTGGCTGCGAGTATTTTCTTGGCTGACTAAAGACAACATTTGGACACTCTCAGCAACAAATCCAGGTTTACCAGCTTTCTGTGAATTGGATTCAGTCTGCTTCTGGCCAGATTTGCTGGCCATATGGCTTCCCAAAGCCAAAGGCTAATAACATGTTTTAGGCTGAATTGACTGCAGCAGCCAGGAACAGTGAATTTGACCTGCAGGTTGCCCGTATGTCCACTCACACATACAAACTTTTGTTACACTGGAGCTCTGCTTTTAAACAAACACCTGTGTTACACAGGCAAGGCAGTGAGAAAAGAACTCTAAAAACTCATTGCTGGGGAAAAGAACACTGGCTACAGGGAAGCCTGAAAGACTAAAGATAAGGTCCTTTCTTAAAAAAAAAATATGAAAATATGGAGTATTAATACCTCAAATAACCTTAATGTACTGTTAGTTTGATTTAAGACACCCGTGATTCCGAGAAGTGCTAAAAACAACAGATGCTGCTCTTTTGATGGGAAACATACAATCCTGTTCACTCACCTTATGGAATTCATTGTCACCATCCCTGCTCTGCCACAGGAAGAGAAGATCAGGACCACAGATGTGGATAAGAGGACATGGTGCAGCAGCAAGGTGTCTCTGACACTAAAGGCCCATGTGGCTCATGCCCATGGCTGTAGAGAAAGGACTCTGCACACTTCAGTCTCGATTCCCACCTCAGTGAGCCCTGATTCCACAAAGCACTGGGGCATATGCTCCTCTCCCAGCAGCCCAGTACCTGCACTGAAGTTATATGCCTGCCCAGGGCAGCACGTGTCACCTTCTGCTTGTGCTTTTAGAGCCTGTAGCCAACACACAGTAACAGAGTTCACAATTTATTCCTCTCTGCCACCCTTCTGGGTTTTCCATCTTAGCATTAGGTCTAATTAGCTTTTCAGTGAGTGCATTCTTTTTGACAAGCAGAAATCAATAGCCTGCTACACACACACAAACTCTGACCAACCTGTGTGTAGGTAAGATGAGTTATTTCTGGTGTGGCATATGTATGTAATCCCCTATTACATCAACCCTCACCTCCTAGTCCCTACTCTGACAATGGAGTCTCACGTGCTCTGACCTACAGACATCCTCCTCCAGCTTGGCTCTAGCATTTCCCCTGCCTGACAAGGCTTTTAACAACAGACCCTCTTTCCCGCAGTTCCCAAGTTGTCCAGAAATCCAGCAAGGCCAGGCATAAAGAATACAGACCTCTATGGCTTTAAGAGATGTAGGGAAAGAGATCCCAAGCATTTATCACCACACCTGACCTGCCATATGTCTGAAGATATATCAAATCCAGATGAAACAAAGAAAGATTCTTATTTTCCTAATGAAACTGAAGCCTAGGGAAAGTCATATGAGATCAGTATCCCTCTCCTAGTCCATCTTGAAGAAATGATTTTACCTCTTAGTTGGTCTTAGAGTAATTGTATAAAGGCTTCCAATCTCCGAAATCTGTAATGAAATCTGTAATCCTGACCTGCTGGATATGAGCTACACAATTACTCAGAGTATATTTAGAGCAAATAATCCATTCCCCCAAAGCTCCAAACATTCATAGCTGCTGATGCACACTACCATCCAAGGGTCTGCATCATAATCACTTGTGTAGCAAGGTGAAGGCCACATCAGACTCCTGCTAAGCCCTTTAGGAAAGCTCATCCTCTCCTTTGACAGTGTTTGAGATGTATTAAATCTTTGCTGAATCAATATGTATTGTGTGGGAGCAAGATTAAAAAAAACCATCCAAACAAGTCCAGCCATTACAAACCAATACAGAATAACCCATAACTACACTGAGCAGGAAGGAAGACCCACCAACACGGTTCATTTCTGTAAAGTAAACCAGGAGATACAAGGTTCATCAGATAAGCTGGTCAAAACTGTTACAATCACAGAGGTTTAACACAGTAAAGGCTACTGTTGGCTCCTCCTTGGCTACCCAGAGCTGAATTATGAAACTCACTCAGAGGGTCAGCGATGCAGAGACACCTGGAGCACACACAGCCCCCCACAGACCACCACAGTGAGCAGAGTGGACCTGTATCTGTTTGCTTCACTTCAATCTATGCTTAAATTGCACCAAAACAGAAAAAAGGCTTCACCTTACCCATAAAGCTACTCGGGCTCTGAAGCTGCTTACTAAACTAGGGGTTACAAATGCCAGTCTCATTGCAGCAGATTTCACAGGATAGGTAGTTAAGAGACTCAAAGGTCTATTGGCTTATCTTTGGCAAAAGGACCTGAGGTATGGCAGTCAGACATTGTCTTAATCCTATGCACTATCAGACCAAGCAAACACAAATGATTGTAACGTAGCATGGGTTTGGAATCCACCCAGTGACTCAAATCACAAAGTCCATTATCATTTTCCAAGACTGCTTCCTAACCCCCTTCTCATACAGGACTCAAGCACTCGGAGTCCCAGAGGATTTCAAGTCTCAGTATCATGCTCAATGATGAGCTTATAAGCCCTCCTTCACTTGGGGTTAAACTCACCAGGGCCTCAACTGGATCAGGTCCAGCGTTCTCTACCTGTTGCAAGGCCAAAGCTTCCTACAAAGATTTAAGTGCCTTGTTTTACAAAGCCTTGCAGAGAGGAAAACTTCTCTAGACAGCAAATCTGCATTAGCAGTTCAACACAGGGAGAGAGAACTGAGGCTGCCCAAGTCTCCCAGGCCCCCCCCAGAGTTCCTGTGCTGGGAAGCTGGTAACAGATTGTCAAAAAGGGTTAAAGCAGCTGTCCACATGGCTCTCCGCAGCTCTCGGGAGGGTGGCAAAGCGCATTGTTTGGCGTAATCATGACACAGATCTGCATGTGTATGTCTTCAATAATTCATGTTGCAGCTTGTCTCGCTGTGGGGACAGATGTCAGTGAAATCAGTGACAGCCGATCATGCTGATCCCTCACATAATCATGGGAGAGCTGATCCCGTGGTGACACTGAGCCTGGAACCTGCCCGTGGTGCTCATGAGAGGGTGACAAGAGCAGGCAGACACAGACATTACAGTACCTGTGTTTGAAACACCAGTGCCTGTTCAGCAGCACAGCACATCTCAGGCATCGGAGACCAAGACCAAGGGGAAGCCACAGCAGCCATCGGGGGGCTGTGGGTGCCACAGAGGGGCCGTGTCACACACCCCATGTGAAGGACAAGTACAAGTCACACTGACAGCCTGTATGAGTCCTGCACAAGGTCACATACGCTTCAAAAGGAGCCAGTGTTTTCCTGTTTCTTGTAATGCTTTGATTCCAAACTGATCCACCACCTCTGTTCACATCTGTCCCATTCTGGGTTATACTGGTCTGCTCCAATGTCCCAGTTGCTGAAAGGAGACAACAAAGTGCAGTTGTACCCACTACAGAGCTCAGATATTATTTCTCCAGGAGAGAGTGACTCAGTGTTAATTAGAATGATGGGATCCTTTCACCTCATTTGAAAAATCTATTCCTGTTGGACAAAAAAAGCACATCTTCTCAGCATTCAACAGTTCCTGTTTACTCTCACTCTAGTGTCTTGTTTCAATTGTTCCACGTGCTCTGTTTTGATATTTAAGAGAAGCAGCCGATTATTTATGGTGGGGTTTTTCAAATATACAAATCTTTAGCTAAGTTAGGTCAGCTTTCTAAGTAAGTGCATTCTTCTTTGCTTGCAGGATTTCTGTACCTGTGCTCGAAGCAGCAGATAAGCAAATCTACAGCTAACTTCAACTGGGTGTGTTACACCTTCAACTGGGCATGTTGCACCTTCCATTGTTGGCATGACTCAAGATGAGCTGCGTTACACCAGAAAAATGGAGCTTTTCACTTTTATGGTCCTAACAGAAACGCCCAAATGAAAGCTGCCTCACAGTCCTATGTGAGACTAGGACATGTCCCTATACATGTGTGTGCATATGGGATTTCTGTCATGTGACAGAGACACAATGCCAGGACCACAAACTGGGCTCCAGGTATTCCTAATTCACAGAGCGTTGTGTTCTGCAGGTTTGTCTCTCAATTGCCTTCTTCCCTCTTGGCATTAGAATGTGCAGAGTGTTTTCCTGGTGATGCCAGCACCAGCAGAAACCTCATCTATGATCAGTGCATTTAAAAAAGGACATTAATTCCTCATTATACGCAGATCAGATTGTTTTCAAGGCAACATCCTGACTGAGTCAAAGTACCTCATTAGAGCTGCCATGCATACTGTTGTTTAACATCATGTGCCATTTTTCTTGGGAAGGTGCATTTACATAAACATTTCTAATCACAGCCCTGTAAAGAGACACAGTATAATAATTTATGACTTTTAGGTAATATGTCATATGAATCCTAACATATGGCATTACACTGTATGATGGCAATCTTGGCTCTTCCAAGGGAACCTGGAAAACATCCAGTGAGATGTGAATGAGCCAAAGGCAATAGAGAACCATATCCACGCTAATCCAGGTTTACACCTTTCATTCAGCACTCCAAGGTTCCACCAGATGGTTTTGCACAAAAGCATTAATGCAAGAAATCATTGTGCAGACCCAGTTTTCAGACATACTATTTCAGAAGGCTCCAGTGTGAAAATGATCCTGGTAAATGGCACCAGCGATTCAAAGGTCCAAAGAGAGGTTTGCAGCCTTTGCAAGACAGAGCCAAAAGGTGACTTGAGAGCTTTGCCATTCCAGGTCACAGCTCTTTCCTTTGTTTTGCAAGCAGAGCTCAGAGCAGGTTCTAGCTATTGTACAGCCATTAGTCCCACACAAGGATAATCGAGTACCAATCCTGGAATGACACTTGCCAGCTGAAGTGTCCTGGGCTCCACAAGAACCAGCTGAAATCTCCATTTACAACTGAACTTCCTTAGATGCCCACAAGGAATTTCCCTCCAAGTTTGCAAGGATACAGTAGTGAGCAAAATGATAGGTTCAATACATGAAAATAGTGTAGCTGGATTTCAGAGACAATAAACAGCTGATGCCAAAATAAAACCATCTCACTGTAACTCTGGTGTCCACATCACCTTCATGAACCATCCTAAGGGAGTGTAGCCATTGAGTCAGTCACCAGTGCTGGAGATAACAGATAGGGATGCATTATCACTTCCACCATCCTTTTGTTTTCCCACACATAAGAAATGGTCCTTGGAAGCTGACACAAACACTCCCAGTGAAGTGTTCAATCTCAGTCACCTGCAAAGACTACACCTGGACCAACAGAAAGTGCCTGGTACAGTCTCCATCTCTGCAAACTGTTAAGAACTGCACAAGGAAAAATGCCAAAGCAATTGTTGCTGAGGTGATTCCAGTCCCAGCAGTGACTCCCAAAGTTCGCCTACGCACTGGAGTAATGCCACAGGATGGGGTTTTCTGGGGGGATGGGTGGTGATGGCATTTGGTGCTCTGGTGTTCTGGTATGAGCAAGGGGATCCTCCAGGAACCACTTCCACTTCAGAAAAGCATTTTCTAACCATTCCTGCCCTTCAATACACCCAGCCCCATCCCTGCCTCAGCATTCTTACTCACTCCATACAGTATCATATGCTTAGAGTAACAGAAGGGTCTCTTTGTGTGAGGTACCTCAAAACAGCATTTCCCAGCTCCTCAGTGCTGCCAGCCATAGGGGACATGCCCCTCATGTGACACATACCAAGAGCACATATGTCAGCTTTTTATTTCCTAAAAAAACTCCACTTTTTTTTCTCCACAGCAGCATATGCAGGATGAGCCAGCTGTCAGGGAAACACTGTTTTCAGCTTCCTGCCCTGCATGTATGTTGAACAAAACAGCATATTGCCACATTGTTCCAGGAGTGTGAGGAAGAAGAAAGGAAAGGTTTAACTTTTGCTGTTAGTTCCCAGTTCCTTTGTGGCAGACATAGCTCTGTCAGACACAATGGCTTTGTTACTGCACGTTCCAGGCAGGGCTCAAGCTTTGAATATTCAGCAGGGCTCCAGGCTAGTGATTCTGTTGCAGCTAGGTTTCTTGTCTTCCAGGAAGCCCTTGACAAAGGTCACAAACAATTTGCTCGTTCCTCTTATTAAAATAAAGATGGAAAGCATTGATGATAGCTCTGCCCAGCAGCTAACTTCATCATCTGTAGCAGTTCCAACATATGCTTGTGAGATAATGAAAAATATAGCATTAAATACAGTGGCAGATTGAATCTTGTTTCAGGGTAAATATAGTAAGTCATTTTTTTTTCCTCCTCATTTCCTCAGAACCTGTTTAGCATTAGACTGTTAATATCATCACTGATACATGACAAAACCATTGCATAATATACTGCATTTGAAGCCAGCCCACCTATAAAAGTGAGCAATGACAAACCACGAACATTACTCAGGCACTGATAGTAATGAAGTGCTCCAAGCCAGCCCTTTCCGGATGTTTCCATTCGCACACCTTCAAAGAACGTGGCTTCGGGCTGGGCTTTGCACCTCAGGCCCCTGCTAAGCCAGGGTCACATCAGAATACCTTCAGACTTCTGTCCAGGTCCTGCAGCTTCACCAATGTCCTTGGCCCTGCAGTTGGCCACTGCCCCCCTGCTCACTGCCAAATGATTCCTCAAATTGTGTTCTTGTCAACATGTAAGGCAGCTGATTTATCTTCTCCTGGGAATCTTAATTAGAAGCCGAGACAGACTTGGTTGACAAACGGCATCTTGAGGAGAACTGGTCAGGCAAATTCTCTGGATACTTCACTGCTGCCGTGTGACATTCCTCTCCAGGCTCTCTCCTGACCTGGGCCCATCTCAACAGCCAAAGGCCTTTTGCCTGCAGAAGCTCCTCGAGCACATCCTTACATCTCTCCTCACAGCCAACAATTCCAGCACACATCTCCAGAGAGCACCCAGTGACTCCCTTCTCACCTTCCTGAGGAGTGGCAGCTCCCCTGCATTAGCCCAGTGACCAACACGTCACCTCTGTTCCCAGTGTTGGATGTTCTGCATTTCCCATTTTTGCTGTGCTGCTGAGGGTGCAGCTCAGATAACATGCACTCCTGAGAAACACAAACCAACAAACAGCTCCAGAAAGCCAACATTCCAACTAAGCAACACTTTTTCCTGGGTTGCAGGCAGCACAGAGCTGAACGTGAGCTGCCTTCTCAAATGAGACACCCTACCTACATTTATGTTTAGCTACTTTACATAAAGAGTTCCTGTATTATGGACAGTTAGCCTCAAGTCAACTTTAATCTTGATACTTAACCTCTCTCGCCTATTTCCTCCCAGTTAAACCAGTGTCAGCTCTGGGCCTTGAGGAAGTCAAACCCATGTTCCTTACAGGCAGATCTTCCAGAACTCCACCCACAGTCACATATGATGAAACATTAGGGTTTGAATGAACAATCAGTTCATTACTATTTACTGAAGACTATTCTGAATACTTCAAATCCTATGGTTAGATTTCTCTAATCATGTTGGAGAAAAAAAAAATTTCCTGGGAATGCTTGAAACTATTTCAGCCAAGAAGCCAAAGACTTACAGACACACACAGATCCCTGCAATCTCCATTCCCACTGCTGTTACCAGCATCATGAAGCTATCGTGCTGTCCATTCACATAACAGGAGAAACCAGGAAACCCATTAGCCCATACCACAGCAGGAAAAACTGAGACTCAGCAGAACAAGCTGCCTGCTCACCCCACTGGAAAGGCTGTTAGAAGCACTTAGGCACAGCCAGGAATCAGCTGGGACAGAGATGCACAGGCATTACAACCAGTGGTTCTTGGCTCTGAAGGCAATCACCCAGATTTGCTTGGTGAGAGAGAAATCCAAGGCAGACAGAGGAAGGTGAGAATCAAAGACCAAGCCCAGTTTGCAATGCCACATGCAGATTGAGCTGTATGGACCATGCACTGAAGAATAAGACTCCATGATCCTTGTGGATCTCTTCCAATTCCGAATATTCTGTGACTCTGTGAAACTGTTTTACTGTAGCACTGAATTCTGTTTGGTATTTCCAGCTGAAGAACTGATCTCACTGATGAAAACAGCTTCCCTGGGTGGGCTGTGTCAGAATCCCCAGCTGGCCCAGGCCAGCTGCACAGTGCAGACAGGTCTCACACCAACAAACTGCCCTTTGCCTGAGCCTGGCTATCTGTGAACAGCAGAGCCCATCTCCTGGTCCCAGGGAATTTAGTTATCCATGGCCATTTATACACATTTCCCATGTGCCAGTTCCATCTCTCAGCTCAAACAGTTTGACTCCCAGACACACTCCTGACAGAGGCCATTGCACACGTCTAACCAAGCTGCTCCTTCCAGCCTTGTCTCTTGAGATGGGCACTGCTGCCCCTAATCCTGCTCGTGCCCTCGTTCCTCCTCTGGCCCTGTTTGCCATCTTGTCTGTGCTTTGCATCATGCTTCCCTGCCTTTATGAGAAGCAAAAAAAAAAAAAAAACCAAAAAACCCCACCCTAAGGTAACTTGAAAGGAAGCAGCACAGCTGAACTTCAGCCCTTTTCTGAACCTTTAAAACAGTATTTACACTAAAACAAGCAGTAACTTTTGAATTATCTGATACAAAAAGCTCCCATGAAGAGAGCCAGAGCACTCTGGACTGGCCACAGAGCAATAACAGTGGCAGTTCCAGGTGTCAGTGTTCTCTCTCTTGCTGGTTTTTCAGCCCATTCTGAGTACATGCTGGCACCCATGGAAGGCAATCACAGAAAATACCACAAGCCCAACTAATACTTGGGCATTTATGGAGAAGCATTACTGTACAAAGCCCAAATCAGGGCACCCTCACATACCCCAAAGCAACTCTGCACTCCTTCCAGCTTCTCTAAGACCTACAGGGAAGAAGGCCAATGCAAGGAAGTGTGAGGAAATGGCCAAGTCAGAGCGAGAAAACAATCAGACAATCATCAGTAAAGTGATAATCTACCTCCAACTGCTGCTCAGACACCCCTCCTATCAACAGCTGGCCACTGACCTTACACCACTTCACAAGTCATTTTTTCAAACATCTATTTCAGGTATTTCCATCCCTTTAAGCCACTCCTGCTAGCAGCCAAGTAGGTAATTTGCTATTTCCACCTGCTATGTAAATTGACTAATCACAGGCAAACAGAAGGCTGGTTCCCAGGGTGGGGAGGAAGAAAATCTGCATCAACCGCTCCTTATAACACTTTGGTTCCACAAAGGTTCCACCAGTGCTAAACCTCCAGTCTATGCTCCAGTTCCAAACTCAGTTTTCCTTTGGCCAAAAGGGAAGAACCTTTCCAGAGGCTTTTAACCTCCCTACAAATCTCTGCACAAGGAACACAAAGATGATTTTCTTTACTTCAGCCTAATACGACAAACATTCCATCAGGCACACTGAGCTACACAGATGGTTCCCGAAGGGAATGGACCATCTTTCAAGGGCCAGTTGCAAAGTGACACCATCACTTTGTCACTCCAAACTCCCACTTAAGGCAGAGTTGGAAGTTCTTCATAAAGCAGCATTCTGCAGATGGCAACGTTTACACATGATGTATATCACCTTTAGGGAACCTCTGAGGTTGTTCAGTGTTAAGGATGTCCCTGGCACTGTCATCCATCACAAGATCAAAGTGAGAAAGTGAACCACTTTGGTGGTGACTCAGCCAAGCTCTCTGTACTTTGCCAAGAGGCATGGAAAACTGTGCCACTCGGTGAGCCTGGGGATCACTGGGACAACCTGTGAATGCTGAAGCATTGTGCTCCCCCCCTCAAACAGAATGACTTCACATTACACACTACTCATCTACTCACAGAGCCCCCCTTGACAAGTGGAAGGCACATCCCTTCTCTGATGGTCCGCTGCACTGATTTCCCACGTGAGAAGCTGAGGAGGTGCTGTTTTCTCACCCCAGTAACTTTGTGCAATTCCTGGACATCCACACCGTGTCAGTGGGGGCTTGGGGGGTCACCTGCTCCTCAACCCAGGAGCACCACTGTGAGACAAGCAAGCTGCAGTTGGCAGCAGCCCAGCAGGCCCCTGAATGAAGCTGTATCCCTGCAGAGTCCCACAGGAGCTCTGGATCAGTGCAGGTGCCTGGTGCGCTATGGTCCCCTGCAGAGCCATGAAGCTTTGACAGCAGGTTCCTCCTTGGGCACCTGTAAGGTGCTGCAAGGTTCGCTAGAGACAGGACCCAGCGACAGAACCTCACACCTTTGAAGAAGGATGAGGACACTTCTCTTCCTCCCCAGGCACTACAGACCCAAGCTCACTGATATCCAATTCTTTTGAAGCATTGTGGTTGAAAACTTCCATTTTATTACCTAGACACACACCCCTAACCTGTAAGGGACTGCAGGATGCCTCTACAGGCCAGTCACGGCTGGATGGCCCCAGCTCACTGGAAATGCTTCCAGCTGTTAAACACCGTGCAAGGATAACACGCAGCTCACTCAAAGCATGACTCCAGCAGCTTATGGCCACGTGAGGGTCAGCATTACAGCAAGGCTCAGGATAGCTGCTGCAGAGCAGCACACAGCCACAGTTCATTGAGCTTGTCCCAAGGAGAATGTTGGCAGTGCCTGTCACACACCACAGGAGCAACAGGCAAGGCAGAAGGCTCACCTGAATGATACCAACACGTGAGAGTAACACAATCAGACACACACAGCACCGCAGCAGACAGTGGGCCTCTCCCCATTTACACTCCTCAGTCAGGCACTACCTGGCTCCTGGGTCTGACTAGTTCAGAAGCAACCCTTTACAGTTAAGGACTGAAACCCAGTCTGCACGAGCAGCAGCACAGCTGGTCCATGTAAGAACAGACAGGTCAAAAAGCTGGATAAGCTCACTTTTCTTACTCCCCCCTAAATCTCCTTATCTCAAGGCAGCAACTTTCACCCCCTCGGTCTGCCATCAGGTAGTTGGTGCTTCTTCAAGTCCTGTCATGGCCTTTTCCTCTCTCAGCTCGTTGCTCTCCCTTCCCTCCTCCCACTCAGCCTATGTAGTAAAAAAAAAAACCAAAACACAAAACCCACAATAATCTTTCCATCCCTCCTGCAAGCATGTGTTTATCTCTTTATTTTTAAATGTTACAGCTTCCCAACATCTGTCTCTGTGGGGTATAATCTTACTGATGAAATATTTCATGTTTTCCTTGAGCCCTCATCAATATGTCTCCATGTTATCAGCTTAGCAGATGGAGACACAGAAGGAATAACCTCAGCTTACCTGGCTGATTTCTTCTTAAGTACGTAGTTACTATACTCCAGGACAAGAATCACAATTATTTTAACAATGCAACACAATATCTCTCTGTAGCAAAGTAAATGCTCCCCTCTGATAGCAGGTATGTCTGAATGCAAAGCAGTCTTCCCCTTGAATTCTCCAAGTTCTTGTCACTGAACACTAGTATTTCCAACCTCATTTCATACAGACTGAATAATTCAGTGAGACACCAGGGCCACCAGAAAAGCCACCTGCCTAGCAAGGAACCGCACCTCCTTTTCTCATACCAGACCTCACTGGTACTGGATCTCCACTGCCCTTATCCAGGTGACTATTCCCTAAGTACCTAATGAAACACCACTGAGACGCCTCCATGATCTCCAATCTGCTATGACAACGTACAGTACACATGTTCAAAAATCCACCACCAAATCAACACTTTTCCCACTTGCACTTCATGTTTTGGAGGTTCCTGTCTTCTCCATGTAAAGTAAACACACCAGTGATTATAGTGAGCAGAGAGATTTCTTTACAACCATTTCACCACTGTGGAACTCATTTTCCAAGCCTGCCTTTCCTTTTGGCACAGCTGGATTTTGTGTGAGCCCTCCAACATGACCAAAGACACTTGACCATGACATTACCCACACACCTCTGTGTGACTTGTAAGAGGAGGCAGGTGTAGGTCTCCTGCCTTGACTGTTCGGCTGCTCCTACAGCACAGAAACACTACTCTGCAGTCTCCCCAAGAACACTGTGACCATCATTTACTGCTCACCGCAGCAGGTGCCAGCCCAAGGCACAGCCCAAAGCCAGAAGGATTCCAGGAAAAGAAAAGCCATTCATTCTATCAGCTCAACAGAGGTTTCGCCAAGTCACCAAACTCACGCCAGCTCATCTCAGCTCTTGGCCTCTCACTCAGCACAGCAGCAAACCTAAGCACTACGAAGTAGAGTGAAGTTCTACAAAGAGGAGGTGCACTTGGCAGGAGCAGCATTCCTATGCAGGTCAGCCCACCTGTCTGCACCTCCACAGACATTTACCGTGTCCCCTCCCCTCCACGCCAGCACAGGGGTCCCAGCACCAGCCCCTGCCCCAAGCAGGGCACAGCCCCAGGTGCAGGGCCATGTGGGCAGTGCTGCTGTGGGGAACCCCAACTGCACAGTCAGCAGGACTTGAGCCCAGCGTGCCACAGCTCAGCCCAGCACATCAGGGAATGAGTGCTCAGCTGAAGGGTATTTGCTCTATGCTAGGCTGGGGGGAGGGGTTTTATTTATTTGGTTTATAATCCTATCTGAATAAAGGTAAACACATAGGGATTATAAATGAAATCAATCTGAATCAGAATAGAATGGGGGTGGGAGAAAAAACATCTCAAGAGGGTCAGGAGATAATGAAGATTATACCTCAATATTGGGATTATGATGTTAGTTCTTTATTTCAATAAAACTGGATAGAGATCTTTTATATCAGGGACAGAGCTTAGCTGTAAGGACAAAGTAATCTTCTGGGAATTATGCACACAAGCTCGACATCATTTTTATTGGATGGCTGATGAACTGGAAAACTCCAGGATAGCCTGGTTTTAATTTGTAATCTTAATTTTCATATAAATCAGTACAGTTGGAGGAAGGGGGGCAGATGTAGAGGGGCTGTGATGCTGTGCTAATATTGCAGCATTAAGACAGCACATGCATTAAGGCTACTACTGTAACTCATCTAATATCTGATCCTGTCTTTCTGTCTATCCATCTGTCTTCCATCTTCACATCCATCTATCATTTCCCCACCAAAAAATCTTAACAATGACTCAAAAGCAGAAGAGACTCATTGTAACCTTTCACCCACCAAGAAGCAACCACAATATACCCACAAACACCTATCTGCTCACCAGCCAGAAGGTTCAGAAAAGCCCTGTTTTGGGATCAACTCCATCCTGACCTGTTCCAAAATAAACCCCTACCAAGTAATAAGAGACAACATTCTATTTCTGATTTTAAGGCTGGAAGCACCTAAACATGCTGCCGAACCCTGTGGGCAGTGAAGCCCTGACTGCCAGCTGGGCTGAGGGGACACAGATTGGGCAGCAAAGGTGCAGAGACTTGCATGCCTCAAACCTTTCAGGTTGTACATCTTGCATTTCTACAGTGAGATGTACTGTTTTCTGAGGCATAGGAGAAGCTCCTCCTCAGTCCCAGGAATATTCCCTATGGCATTTTGCTGCTTACAAACCCCACTGCACCCAGCAACAGACAGTGGTAGGCTCAGCTTAAGTTAAAGGCCCATCTCGCAAGTATGGGATGGGGCTATTCCTGCCTGAACCCCTGGATGGTCTCTATCAACAGCACACCTCCAAGAGCGCCCAACTGGCCCCAAAGGACATGGGTCCTGTTAAAGGTCACACATCAGGGTGGGTGCCAAACTGCTGGGGCTCACCTGTTAACATCCAAGTCAAATTCCTGTACTCCTCTACCTTCCTGATAAGTAACAAACCCACAGCACTGATGGAACAGCTGCTTTCATAAAGGCAGCAGTAACCAAAGGAGCTCCCAGAATTCCGTAGCACCTGAGCATCAAAACAAGATTTTCAGGGGGAAATTGAAATGCCAGAAAGATTTATGTTTCCTTACACAGGTATTCCACAATCACAGCCTTTAAAATATGACCTATTGTATTCATGCCGAGGCAGAGAAGAAAGAGCCACCAAACTTCTCCTTCCACTCCCCAAATATACAGCAACTGTAAAACACAGGGAATGGGCAAAGCCAGCTTTTATGATCTGCCTGATGGCAAAGTGGTGAGTGAATGACAGAACAGAGTCTGATTGACTTGTACATAACCCTAAAGAGTAAATTTCTTTATTTTACCTCTGTCAGGAATGCCCTGAATCAACTCCCACTTCTGCTTTTATTTCCCAGATGACATGGTGACATGCTGGCAGAAATACTGTGCAAGCGAGCAGGACAAAGAGCTCATTTCCCTTTCCCTGTCCCTCCTCAGTCTCCTCTGCCAGATACACGTCCCCGAGTTCTTTGCCCACCTCAATCCTCCACTCAGAGCCAACAAGTCACTAAACAGAGCGAGCGGCAGCAGCCACAGCCATGCAATCAATCACCAGTGAGCCCGGGAAGAGTGTGCAAATTCATGCCCAATATATGCCATTGCATCAAAGCAGGAGATGAAGAGGTATGTGATGACATCTTATTCTGGGCTTCCAAAACACCTCCAAGTGCCTCACCAGACCTTCCAGGAATATTAGGTAGTTGTGCACAGACAGCCATTCTGGCAAGTTAGTCAGAGGAAGGGAGGGGCAGGGGAGAGATCAGGATCAAATGGTCAATTAATATAATGGCTGGAGATTAACAAGGAGGTGCCCCAAGACACTAAGACCAGAGTTATTTACAGTCGTTAGCTATGATTTAGAGAAGAGGCTGAGAAATGAGGTGATGACCTATGCAGATAATACCAAACTCATTTGGATTAGTCCAATCTAGAGAAGACTGTGAGGAACATGGAAGAGGCCAAAGACAGAACAATTACAGCAGTGAGCAAGGAAAGCAATGAGCATTGGAACCAGCAAAGGGAATGCTCCTGTGCCAAATTCCAGAGACTATGCACATTTGAAAAGCCCAGGCAGGTTTTTAGGACAGCTGGACAAGGAACTTGTCTCTCCTAACACTACAGACACGGAAGAACAGAAAAGCAATCATACTGAAACCTGGCTCCAGACACAGATGAGACCACAGGTTCCCTGTAAAGGCCTCGGATTTTTTTCCTTTAGTGACACAATCATTTCAGAAAACAACAGAGAAGGTGTTACTCAGCAAGGCTCAAAGGCAGCCACACTAAAATTCAAAATCATCTTTAGTAGTTCTGCTGTTTATCCTTCAAACTCATTGTACCCAACTTTACTATTTTTAGAAATAAAACTAGGACAATTACACATTTTTCCATATCAGACAGTTGCCATAAGCAAGACTTTCTACTTGTGTTTAAAAACAGCTGTCTATCAAACATACCAACACTTGGTTTCATTACTCAGCCTCTGTCACCTTGCCCATTCTGGAATGAATTTTTTTTATTTTTAATGTTGCCCTGGAATATTCAGGCTGCGTATCATCAGCAAGACGACAGAGGATTGCTGCATCATTCAGGGTAATGTTCTCATGTTTCTGCTGCATTACTTCCTGACAGCACAAGTATACACAACGTATGAGACTTCCAAGACATTAATTTTATCACCTTGCTATATCCAGGTATCCATGGATCACCAGTGATATTAAGTGACTAAGTCAGAAAAGCAAATCTAAACTAAGAAGCAAACAGAGGAAATTCGGGGGAGAAATGGAATTCCTTTCAAAATGACCACTTGTTTCTCATTTGGAGGACAGAAGTGAAAGCTTCTTAGTGGTGGGAAAAGATCCATTTTCTATCAGGTTTATGCAGTATTTTCCAGCTTCCCTGTGTTCCTGTTATTTCCAAACATTTTAACTTGTTACCAAGTTAAGAAAAGACCTCCTGGCTCCTCTGCCTGCACTTGTTGTTAAGCCCATCACACCACCTGTCAGCTGTGACCAGGCCCTGAGCTCCATCCTTAGTGACATGCCAGAGCCCCAGGCACCCAAGCACATCCTTCATGGAGGCAGCACAGTGAGCGCTGGCACTGAGCTGGGAGCATGCCCAGGAGGACTGATGCTGCGTGGGGTGCTGGGAGCAGGACACCTCAGATTCAGGTCACCTCAACTGCAAACCAGCTGGGAAGTTGGTCTTGGCCTCAGGTAACTCTTCAGAAAAAGTTCAGGGAAAAACAGGAGACCTTCCATTTGCACAGTTCTCAAACAGGCTGCAGATGAATGGACATCCTACCACATCTCATCCCTGACAGAGGATGGAACAGTCCACGACCTCAAAAAATACACTCAACACACTAACTTGCCAGAAATGCTAAAAACTCAAACCAGCACTCACTCACCACAAGCTATTTCTTGTTCTTCTCTGTGCACTACCCAACTGCATGGTTTGTGGCAATCTGATACTAAAAAACTCATTTGAGCTGAAAATGCTGCTTTTCACGAGCCTTGTGAAGACTCACTGCCCAAATTGTCCTTGCAAAAAAGTGCCATTGTGAATAGAGAACAGAAACAGCATTTCTCTGCTGTACCAGTGATCCGGGCTGAATGATTTGGTATCCACTGTTTCCAGCCCAGCCCAGGTTCAGCCTTCCCTTCTTCTAACCCCAAGAGCCTCTGCCAGAGGCTTAGTCCACGCATAGTCTCAGTTACAGCAGCAGTCAGGGTTACTGTGCACTGTCTGTTCCTGGTATTAGTTCCTGCTAAGTTTCCATACACGGCAAGGAGAAGCAACTACAAGCTCCTCTGGGTTCCAGCTGTTATCTTCCCTCCTTATGCCATCTTTTCTTGCAATTTCAGGCTTGTTCCTTCCAAATGCGCTTAGTTAAAAGCTTTTCTTTTGGCTCTTAAGGCAAAGACTTCAGTACTAAGTAGCTTTCCCACTGTTTCCGTCTAATCTTCCTATTTATCAACCTGGAGATTCCTCAGCTTTGCTAATCTTTCCTGAGAGCACATAATCCTGAGAGTGATTTCCTATGGAACAGAGTTAACCAAACTGCCTGATAATTACCATTCGGAACATCCACTCTGATTTTGCACACTATGCTCCAGCTCAGCCAGGACTGTAATATTTGAGAGCATACAACTGCAGCCCCTCAACAGCACACAACCCTCAACTCCCACTTGCTTCTCAAGTATTTAATGGGACCACATGCCAGCATGGAGAAACACAATTCCTTGTTATCCCCTTGACTTCTGCATCCTTAACAGGACCATGTTACCTGTGGTTGGCAGCACTATCCAGGCAACAGCTTTAAGGGGGGAAATAAACAAATGTAAGGGTATTTTTAATGGGAAACCTACCCACCACAGCCCTTTCTCAAAAAGCTGCACACCAAGCAAAGCAACTTTCCTTACTGCTGTGCCAGGCAATGGCTTGATCTTGCAGGCAGGGCTGCCCTGTTCTTTTTACAAACCTACAAAAATCTTCTCCCTCAAAAATGCTGGGCTTTGTCCTCTAAAAAGGGTGAGCAAGAACCAAATCCAGCCCTCATGCAGCCCATGATATCCATCCACCACACTACCACATCACTGAAACTCCCACATTAGTCTTAACCAAAGTAGACCTGTGCTATTTACTTTCCCTCTACTCAAGGGGGGAATGGCAGCATAATCAAAGACTTTCATATGAATTCAAATAGAACAAATTACGTGGATTTATTCCTTATTTCTCTATAAAATACATACAGCAGCCTCAGCACTTCAGTACTAGGCTGAAGACAATGCCTGTACAATACAGACATTTAGGCTTTTTTAATATACATGTACATAATATATATATGGAAATGTTCCTTCTATGCACAATTCCAAAGCACCTCTTCAGTCACCTGGCTGTGGGAGGCAAGCATTCCTGTACTCCACCTTCAGCAGCAGGTAACCCTGTGCCAACACGGCAACTCTCCTCTACCTGTGTCGAAGAACTGCTCCCTGGAGAAAAACTTTCCCTGCCACCAAGGTGGCACAAACATGGGGTTTTTGCTATGACTTCCTGAATGTGAATCAGTTTTGGCCTTAACAAAGGACTTTTGAATGAATGCTGAAGTCCTTTACTCAGAGGAGGTCAATCCCACCCTCAGCAGAGCCACAAACACCACATCAGTAGACACATATGTAGCATTGCGATCTTCCCATATCAAAAGACACAGTAAGCCACGGCCTGGTTGTTACTAACCATTCAGGCAGTTCACAAGGCACCTCACAGGTGTTTAAATTAGTAAAAAGAATTCTACCTTCCCTAATTCTGAATCTGTTAGCATATTGCCTGGAAAACCACTTCATTTTTGCTTTCTTCCAAGCAAGAAGGGAGACACAAACAAGCAAAAATTTCAATGCCCACCCCCCACCCTCCTCAATCTCTGTACAATATCTTTTTAATCAAGAATCACAGGTTAATCCCAGCTTTCAAAATACAATAATCACAGAACATTTTATACGCTACAGTCATTCCAGAACTGGACATGAAAATACCTAATCCTGTAAAACTACACAAATTTCTGATCAAAGTATAGCAGGTAAATCAAACCTGAAATGAAAGGATTAGAAAAGGTTACTGTAATTCTTTTCTGTTAAATAACACAGAAGCAGATTTCACTGAATCTTGCTCTGTAATTCCCATCTGGAAAAGCAGCACTGGAGGAACGAACAGGTTTGAAGACTGCCTTTTTATGACATCTGTAAAGTAAAGCTCAGCAATTGGAGCCCATCCTAATCCTTCATCCAGCAGCTGTCCTTAGCACAGTACTGTGGTAGCAGTGATCAAAGCCCAGCCCTTGGGACAGCCACACCAATCCATGCAACCTGTGCTCTTTCAGCACTGCCCTCCAACCTCCCAGCTTCTCCAACCCAGCTGAGACCCAGAGGCACAGTTGTGTTTTGTTTGCCCTCCATGGCTCTCTCCATTAGCACACCCCATTGCACGGGGCCACCACGGCCTGTGGCACTGGCACTCCACAGGCAAACCAAAGGACACTCACTCCAGGTTGCTGTTCCAAGATCCTCACCCTAAGGACCAGTTCCACCTCGCCCACTCTCCTCTTTGCATTAGCACACACTTAAAAAATGTAGACATTATGCTAGCTCCTACTGGAACCTGAAGAGCTCTCAGCAACGTGGCATGGATAGGAACTAGGCACCCACTTAGCTCTGAGGCACCAAAGAACCACACAACACGTAGGCCTGCCTCTTCCTTACAGATGATGCAGAACTCCCTGAAGCCAAGAGATCACCTTTTACTTGCTTCACCAGGATCTGAAGCAAGCCCTGTGTGGGCAACTCAGGACTGCAAAGCGTTACAAGTGAACTTCACCACACTCTGCATGTCGGTAAGAGCATGCACATGTTACTTGTCCTGATTTTCCTCAAACCCAGGAGGATAGGACAACAATCACTTGTGTTTTAAGTAGAACTTAGACTGTTAACTTACTCTGTAGTCATTTCTAAGCATAGTCTTTCCAATACTTCAGAGTTCTCAAGAAACACCCACCTCAGCAGCAGCTTCAGGAAAGCAGCAGCTCTGTCAGTCAGGCCTAGAACCATCAGGATAACGGCCTGTTCCAGCAACATCCATACCTACACCCTGCCGTTATTTCACCCCACAAAGGAAGAGGATAAAAACACAGCAACTGCTTCTTCATGTTGGCAGTATCACAGATTTTAGCACCAACCTCCCCCTCATAAAGCCACCAAATGCCCTGACCTTGCATAAGATACCTGTTTTGTCTTTGTGTAACATATTAATTATTGTTCTGGCACCTCAGCCTTCTCATGAAACCAGTAAAGCATGAAATGCCTCTGCACAGTATAGTATTTGATATTTTCTGTCTCATGTGTTAATTACTTCCCTGCTTTTCTTCATTTGGGGCAGGGGGAATTAACCCACACAGCCTGGGAGAATGAACTAACATGCCAAGAAAAGGAGCAACCACCTATGGTACTCCTCTTCTGCCCATTTCAGACACTTTCACCCACTAATGCTCCTTCTCAAATTCTAAACTACAATTTAGGAAATAATCAGATCCATTCCATTCCATTCCTGCAATGTATTAACCAGAGATGCTAAAACCAGAAAATTCACCATTTCTTTGTTTTAAAACCCCATGAAAGCCATGTAATTATGCACACCTGCACAATGAAAGCAGTGATAGAAAACAAGTGAACACTGATTTCACAAATAACCAAGAGGAACTGCCAGGAGTAAAAGGTACCTTTGCAGTCCACAAATGGCACAGTGCTATTTGATGTGCCCTTTTTATTTTCAAATAACAGAGACAAAGAAGTAGTGAACTAAAAGTAGAAAAAACATCCATCACAGACCAGACACTGCCAAGTCATCTAGCTCTGACAGCCACTGTTCCTTGCAAGTACTTACGCAGCATTGCTAACAATCCTTCCTACTCAGAGATGATCCTTACTCTCAAAGGGCTAAACCAATCTGTCCACAAACATTCTGGGGCCTTTTAGGTGTATTTTTTCCCGAGTCATTGGAAAATTGTGAATGAAAATCACACAATAAAAAAAACCCCTCCAACCTATGGATTTTAAATTGCCCCTACTTTTTGTTTTGTTCAATACTATTCATTTAGCCCCAACTGAGGACATCAAGGCTGATATTTTGTGATTCAGAAGCCACAATGAGTTTTCTGTAACTTACAATTAGGAATAAAGACAACCTGGAACACTCCAGCCCAAGTTTTCTTCAACAACACATCTCAGAGGGCACCGAGAGCCAAAAAAGCCTCCCTGCACAACACACTTTTGTGTCACTAGCTACTGCTTATTTGCAGGGTATTCTGAGCATATCTGGGCAGCCTTACCAGAGCTGCTGGATCCCGAGCTCTTGGGCTTCTCTTGGTCTTCCCTCTACTCGAGTGTCTCCAAATCAAGGATCTCGGAGATGGGCATGTGTGCCTGCCTGAGGCCTCAGGGATAGCTCAGCTCCACCTGGGCACGGTGGGATGGTACCTCAGCACAGCATGCCATCACGACTTCATCTGGAACTGCACCTCCAGAAGCCAGCCCGGCCCAAGGCTCCTGGGCACCAAGTCACCTGGAGGCTGACAGGGAGCTATGGCACACCTGGCTTCGCTCTGCAGAACCAAACCAGAAATTTCCTTCTGCTCATCCTGAGACGGGAAATGAACCCCAAGCAAGCTCAGGCACAGGCTCACTCCACTGCACTTCACCTCTTGTTCTTCACAGCTCAGTACGAATCACCGGGCCATAATGCAGTGCCGATTGCCAGCCCCATCTGATGATGTAGTTATTTCCAATTGGCACTTGGGAGTAGTGAAGATGGGAGGCATTACTCATCGCCAAGAGTACAGATGTTTCTAATTGCTTTCCATTACCAAGAATAACAGCTGTTTACATCTATCAGCAAATAATTCACAAGAGCTCCAGACTATTAAGATAACACACCCCACCTGGTCACCATCACAAGTTGTCAAGGCCAAGGTAGTGGCTGCCAGAATCCCCTTCTGCATCTCTGTTCATCAAATGACAGCATGTGTCACCTTCAGATATCCTTATGCTACCCCACAAGCCCTGGCTTCTTGGTGGCCTGACAGATCACATGGACATATGGATTCTTCATGGCTTTGCAGTAAATGTTTTATGGTTATTCCACAGCCAAGGGCAAATGACAGAAGCGAGGGACTTGCAAATAACCCAGTGAAAGAAATACCCACACTTGTAATAAATTTGTTAGCAAAAAAAGTGTGCCTGCTTTGCTCACATCTGTGTGCAGAATAGTCTTTAAAAATACCCCAAGTAGTTGATGAAATGGTTCATTTTGCAGCTCTCTTGCGCCCTGTGCAGGGCCCAAGTAAGGGGTCTGCAGATAAAGGTCAGCACAGCTCACTTCTGCTGCCCAAAAGCAGCACTTAAACCTCCAAGGCTCAACTTGTGAATTTCAGAAGTCAAGACCTTCTTTAATCGGCTCCAGGTGCATTGGTCATCATTGCACAGCTTACACATCAGCATTACATGATTATTCATTTCTTGTTCCACACATTCCTGTTACATATTCACCCAACACCTATTAGCATATGCACATATCCTTGTAAGGTCTCTGAGGGGTTTCATCAGGAGTCTTCAGGGGTCTTCTCTGCCAGGAGCTCCCAAAGTTCTGAGTGACTGTCTTATGAATTTCAAGACAGTTCAGCTGGTTATACAGTAACTGGGTGTTGCTTGGCTGGCTGCCTCAGTTTCTCTCCTCATCGTGTCTTTACTTTGGTTTACTTTAAATCACTTGGCTCAGCTGTATGTAGTTTCTATAGTACATTCTGTTGCAAATACTACCAGCCCTTGTTACATCTCTAAACCTCAACATCACTTCCCTGGCTCAATTTATCCTTCCCAAAGGCAGCGCAGGCCACAGACTCATTTTCCTCAGCCAGCCATCGGGCCTGGGAGCTTTGCAGCAGCAGGGACTGTCCTTTTCCAGCCCTTCACAGCTGGAGGCCGGGTCCATGGCAGGGGCTCCACACCATTTAGGTAGTATACATAGATAAGCAGCCAATTAACATTAACAATTAGCAAACAGGCAGCCTAACACCCTACAGGTGACTGGTATCTAATGAGTTCAGCAGTATTAACCATTTCCTGATCTTTAAAGCTGCATTTTCATTTGCCTGACAGAGCTCTCAGTCCACATGTCTGCAAACAAAAACATGCCCACACAAATTCAAGTGGATTATTACCCCAGAATCCAGGATAACTGGGCTGACTTCATGAGAAACAAAGTAGAGGGAGGAAGATAAGCAAGTTCTCCATCAAATGATGCATAAACCCTTCCTCTGGCCATTCTCTGGGAACCTTCTCATGTACAAATCCCTTGCAGAACATATTATCTGTCTCTGGAAACAGCAGTGCTACATTAGGATCTTCTCCCAACAATATTTTATCCATTACACTGAAGTGCTTACACAACAGATAGCTTTCTTGATTATTATTTTACACCCTAATAACTAAATCCTTAAATTCCTGACATACACCTGCCCCCACTTCACTCTGGCCCATACTAAGCAGTGAGTGTTTTTTAATTAGATTAGCATTAATGTGGCACAAATCCTGCTAAGGGTCAGCCTGCCATTCCTGAGGTCAATACACCACAAACAAAAGGATCTGGTCAGAGTACATAACTTGGAAGCTGCTCCTATTTCAGATGTGGTATCTGTGCCCTCACTCCACTTCTTGTCCCATCCTTTCTATCTCAGTGAGTTCCAAAGGGTCTTCCATGAAGTAACTGCAGTAGGACAAGTAGATCCTCTACAACCCTTTCATCTACTTTTGACAACCATATTCAGCCCCTCATGCCCAGGAACGCATCTCTTTGGTTGGTCCACTGCTTTTTCTTTTTGCCTTGGGAACATCCAGACACCCAGTTACCATCTTCTGTGCAAGTTCCCTTAAACACAGCCATTGTAGAAAAGGAATTATTCTGCTTCCTCCATAATGTTTTGGTCTCCCAGAGTTGCGCAGCCATTGTTGTTCTCATCACTTGTGCTATTTCAGGGCAGTGTCTCCTGCCCAGGGAAGGCTGCCAACAGGAGCAGAATGCCATTACGAGAGGAGGCTGCTGTGAGCTGCCACCATCACAGGGAATTTATCACTGCGAGCCACAAGCATAATGGACTCCTTCACCAAATGACTCTGGATGTGCAGGGCTTTGGCACTGACTCTGCCATCCACACGCAATTAATACACTGCAAGCGCATGTAATAGGAGCAGGGGACAGGGACATCACATCAGTGCAGGCAGCCATCTCTCAGCAGCTCTGCACACACACACAGCAATTCACTCCAAGAGTCCAGACTGCCCGACAGGCGGGCAGGAGAAAAAATAATAAAAAAAAAAACCCTTCAAAAAAAAGAAACTCCAGAGCTTTGCTAAACCCAGCAGCTCAGGAGGGATGTTAATATTGAATGCTTTTGGCTGGGAGAGTGAGCTTGGCCAGAAAAATCCAAATACAGAAGCCACACTATTTGCAAACCCTTGCTGTCCCAACTTTCCATCTTTCCCTGCCCTATTTTGGATTATGGACCAACACAGGAACTCCATTAGGCACATGGAGAGCTTTTCCAAGAGTAATTTCCTAAACAGGCAACTAATCAAGTAGTTGATTTTCCCAAGTGTTCAACAGCTCAAAACTCCCACTGTACTCCAAGAACAAGCTTCTCCCTATGTGTGGCCTTGTGATCCTTCTAGGCCAGGATAGAAAGGGAAGCCTTGTACCTGCAAATGCAGAGAGACAGGTGGATATACAAATGGACTAGCAGAGCACAAGTGGAGAACCCACTGGATGGTGTCATCATATGAGCCTGCAAGCTCTACACTTTCAGTCCTTCTAAAATGGTTACTGCCATCTCCTATGCTTAGCTTCTCTTTCAAACAAATTACTTCTCTTTCAAACACATATCCCTCAGGCTGCCTCACTTATAAGCAATCCAGATACTTACATTTTCTTTAGGCCTACATGGAATTTTGCTCTCTTAAAAACCAACTGTCCAATTACCCAAGAAACCAGTGCAGTGCCGCAAGAACAAGGAATATATCCCTAAAGACAAAAGGCCTCCTGCTGTCTTCCCTCTTCCATCCTAAGTACCTGCAGGTTCTCCCATAGCTGCCCTTCAGTCCCGGTCAAAGAATTTGATTCTTAAAAACATTCAGCAACTGGTGCTTCTAAAACAAGCTTCAGCCCCACCTTACCCCACCCTGGCTCTTGTGCAGCCTACTAGAGCCTTACCATGCAACAAAGGAGACAAGATCTGGATTTAGGATTCCTGCCTTCTGCTTTTCTTCTGTTGCTAAGGCTCTAAGCAATCCCAGCTCAGCCCTGGCATCAGAGCTGGTACACGAGAAAACACAACTGTCCACGTAGAGTTTTTGACAGCTAATCAATTATTAGGATACAGTTAGGCCCATGTGGGATGTAGAATACAATGCACTGTCACTTCTGTAATATCTCCACTCCCCACAGAATTATTACTGCTTGGTAACTAGATTACCTCCCTCCCCTGCTATTATCCAGGCCGTGTGCTCCCTGTGCCCTTCCCTCAGTCTCCTCTCTCCATTGTGACATTTTTCATCAAATATATTTCTGTTTAGCACTTTTGCTCTCCCAATTTTTCACTGCTTCCAGCATACCTCACCACCCTATCCCAACACAAACTACAATTCTCCATCCGCAGACTTCTTGCTGAAGGAATTAGCAGAGTTCTCTCTGCCTCTGTCTCAGCTTCCACTTCTCAGTGGAGACTCCCAAGTTACAGGTCATGTACACTGGTGCTGTTCCCATCAACTTCTACAACCACAGGAGAGTAATACAGTTTCCCACAGCACTTCAAAAACTCAAAAATCAGCATGTTGCTCACTGTCCCAGTGGCAGCTTCTGAAAAGCTTCCAAAAACCTGAATATTTAAAAACTTCAGAAGCAAATATTGACTTAGGGGGGTTTTCCCCCCCTCTCCTTCCTGCCCTGATTTGCAATCCAGACTCAGATTCCCACATCCCCAGGCTCCCAGTTTGGCATGCTGGAGGCTGCCACCTGGTGAGAGTGCTGGGAGTAGAAAGATTTAAGGGAAAACACTAACAATAAGGAGGAATACAGCAGCAGTTTCTCTCCAAGACAAATGCTCCTGTGGGCTCCTTTTCCATCTGTGTAGAGCCCACAATGCCCAGGTAGCAGGAGCTGCAGCAGCCAGCCACAGCCCCCATCTATCTGCACACAACTCCAACTCATTCATATGTTCCTTGACTCGAGCACACAACACTAGCTGATTCAGAAGATGGATAGATAAACCTCCAATATGTTGAGCCCTGAAAGATGCCGGCACAATCGGACTCAATTAATCTACCTGCAGTGCCTGAGCTCTAATGGGGTGCCCAGGCACACGCCATTCATCACCCCACACCCATCCATCACACTGCAGCACACACAGAGCTGGCAGGGCTCTGAGGCACCTGGGGACAGGGCACCTCTGCAGCTGCACAAGGCAGGTTCTTCAGGGCGTTATTTAACTTTGCCTTGGAATAGAGGAGCCAGAACTTCGTACCAGCACTACTTATTTCTTATCAAGACATGAAAAGAACAAAAATTGTTCTTTGACACAACTGCCTTACTTTGACAGAAAGGAGATGCTCCTTTGAATTCTGTTTTTAAGGCTATAATTTTTAAGGATGGGGTGCCCCCCCAGAGATGCCACCAGGACAAGTGACTTTCACACTGTGTTATCAATAGAAACCATCACACCTCCCTGACCAGTGTTGTCTCATCTGCTGGGAAAGCAGCTCCTGACACTCAGTTTGCTCTCGACACAGCCAGGGAACTCCCTCATCAAGGTTTACGCGGCCAAGTCAGAAACAACTTCCACTTGCGAAGTATTACATGGATCTTAAAATGTCTCATTCCCTGGGGCATTCCCAAGTGGAGACTCAAATCTATTCCCATCCCAGTGCCTACCATTCCTCATTCACAGCTACACAGACACGCAGCCCAGCTAATGGGAACACAATATGGGAGACGCCAGAGCAACCCTGTGATTTACAGGATGGCTAACGAGCACATCCAATGAAGGTTTGTTGCCTCCCATAAAACCAGACCAATGTAAGCACTGATTAGAAGCAATTAACTCCATGCAGCACTAAATAACTTCCCATCATTACTGTGCTTTCCCCCCCCCATGAGAGGTACATGGGCAAATATATGATACATGAAAAATACATACATGTAAGAGAGGAATTTGGCACTCCAGAGCCACCTCTGTCACACTGACTAGATGACACAAGCCTTTTCTTTTACTCATGTTATGTCACAACCACCCCGTAAACACCTCAGCAAAACCCAACTGCTCACAGTAACCTGAGACACATCATTGAGTCATTATGGAAAAAGCCATAAGGCCCTAACAACAGGGTTGGAATATTTGAACATTTCCAGTGAAACGACATGAGGACACAGCCCAGGGCATTTAGATCCTGTCTGCTCAGAGAAGATGACAGGAAGCCTCACTAAAGATGTCTCAGATATACCCTAGGGCCAGCAATCATTTGGGCCTGGTGTATTTAAATGGGATTCAGAAAGAGAAAAGCAGTTAATGAACTTAATGCTGCAGGTGAATGTTTAAGGACAAGAGGTCCTAGCTATGAACTCTGTGTAGGAGCCCAAAGCACACAGAGCCACAAGCATGGGAAGCGCAGACTAAGCACCACTCTTGGGCTACATCACAAATCAGGCCGACATAAAGGAGCACCATCACCCCTGACCTATAAAGGCATTGCTAGAGGAAGCAGCAACTCAGAGACCTGGGCCCCAAAACCAGCAAACAAATTAACTTCCCTGTTGGTTGTCTTTCCCCACAGTACTCAGGTCCAGTGTGAGAATTACAAAGCAGGATCAGAGCTACATTCCAGCTGGAACAGAATTCAATCTGCAACAATCCAGAGCATATAGTTCAGGAGTCCGTGTGAGAAATTCTGCCATAGGCATTAACCAAACAGCTTTTGGAAGCTGCTTTTCCCCAATTCCAGAGTGCTGGTATCGCTGATTTGCACTGAAAGCACTGGTATGAAGGACTTGGGGTGTTTGTAACAGAGGAATTTTCAAAAAGCACTCTTTACTGACAACTATCTGTTTCTGTCCAATTAAACAACAGTAACAGAATCACCCTCACCTACATCAAAGCGTACTAAAAATTGTGTTTGTGCAATAACTGCATGATCATTTTAGCTGTACTTTCACTAAGCTGATATAGAAGTGTTTTGTATGCATTTAAGGCTAGTTAGTCGCTGTTTCCAGCGGAGATGGAAGGACTCACATGATCATTTCCCCTATTCCTCTCCATTGCTTTGCAGACTTCACTGGTGATCAGTAACCACTCAGAGCCAAATGTCCACTTTTCCAGTCTTAACTCACAGGTGCAGCGAGCTTCACAGGAGTACTTGGGAAAGTCAGGTGGCAGAGCAAAGCCCTCCGTGCTGCTGCTAGAGGGGTCCATAGTGAACCCAGAGGCCCTGCCTGCCACTGCTCAGTAAGCTGCCATCTGCTCCATGGAGGGCCCAGGTTCTGCTTGCACAGCGTTATGTGAAATCAACCACCACGACTTTCCATGGAGTTTTGCTTGGCTGGAACAGAAACCTCTTCAAAAAGCAGCTGCCCACACAACAGATATCAGACCCTCAGATGACCTGTACCCCTCACCTACACTATAGGCACAAGGAAATGCTGTCCTGAATCAGAGCACTGTTCCCAGCAGCATCAGCATTTTCCAGCCCACCACACACCTGGAGCTCCCTGCCAGTAAGGGGTGTGCTGGTCAGACTGTCTGAAGAAGCAGCAGCTGGTGAAATAAAAACATTTTAGGGTAAGGTATTACTCATGTAAGTTTTGACCACATCCAGGAATGCTGGATTCCAGCACCACTCCAGGTCCCTGTTCAAATGCCTCACCACCCTCCCATGGACTTAATCTTCCCCTTTCATATAGCCGGGATTTTCTGTGTTCCATTCGTCCCTCTCACCGTTCTCCTCCAGGAGCATCCAGCTCTGCCTCCTCTACACCTTCCCCTTCAGCAGCTGCAGACACACTCAACACCTCTGAGGTCCCCGACACCCCTAGGAGTACCCATGTGCTACCTCAAGAGGTCCTTTCCCAGACTGAACCATTCCAGGGGCCTCAGCCTCTCTCCCCACCCTCTGCCTTTGCACACTCACGTACTGTTGTGCCAGTACAGTGAACAGAGAAGCTCCTGGCAGAGGCCTGTGGCTGCCTGTCTGCTCCAGCTGCCTGGGCTTGTACAGATCACAGAGCTAGCAGGAGGGCTACCTGGACAGCTCAGTCCTTTTGCAGTGCTGCTCACCACATGGATTTCTGCAAAGTCCCAGGATTCCCTGGGACTTGTCTCTCCTGCCCTCAGAAAATAAAGCCACAGAGAAATGGCTGGGGGGAGGGAGCAAAAAGCTGGCGTGTGGTGGTTTGAAATGAGCAAGATGTTAACTAATTTTACTTTTAATCTTCCCTTTTGCTGCAAAGTGAGCCATTCAGGCAACACATCTTCTGCATTTTCCTTGCCTCTTTCAGAGAAGCATATTGGGGCAGAACTTGCCAGCTGTCTGCCTCCTTCGCCTTCTGCTACCATTATCCTGAGGTACCACCCCACCTTCTGGCCCTCCAGCTTGTGGGGGGGTGGGGAAGGGAAGAGGAGGGAGGGCGGATGGGGAACGCAGTTACTCTTACAACACATCCATGGTAGGGGAAGCCAAAATGAAGCACACAAATATTCCGATAGGATGTGGCGTAGATGGAGAGCTTAGATTTCTCCAAGCACAGTTTACACCTGTCTTTATCCACCCCCGCGCACACCCCTGCTCATAGAAAGAGCCCGGCGCTGCAGTTTCACTGTGGCTTGCCTTGAAACTTCATTAACCCTTACCCATTAAACCCTCCATTCACACACAGAGCGCTACCCCTGCCCCCACCCCGCAGAATTTTGTGACGCCAGCACTCAGCCAAAGCAGTGAGTCAGGTTGGAATGATGCAGTTTGATGAGATGCGGCTTCCAAGCACATCCAGCAGCCTGGCAATCCCCGATGCCTCGTGCTGCCTGCGAGTAGGTGTAGCTGTTTGCAAAATACGCAGCACACAGAGCTCGTGTGTGGCAACAGCTCCACAGCCACAGATGGATTTGAGGGATGTGGAGCATGAGCACATCAAGAAATCTAGCGTTTTCCCCATACTCATCTACAACATTCAGCAGCACGAAAAAAGGGAAACAAAAGAGCATTTCTATTTATCCGCATACTCAAATGTTCCCCTCTGGTTTGTCTTTTTATTTCATGAGACTACTGCAAAGCTAGTGTTCCACCTCAAACTGTTTTAACTCCTTTGGAGTGAGGGAAATCTCATTTTTTTTGAAGTAGAACCCTACCAAATCAGACACTCTGCCCAATCAGGCTGTTAACCAACACAGAAATCTTTCCAGACAGAAAACCAACAGACTCCAATACTTTCTTAGTGACAAAGAATGTTTCAAATAGACTGGTAAAACCCAGGAATTACAGCTGGAAGCTCAAGAGGCCTTTCAGCCCACTGTTTTTCAAAGCAGAATTTTCTGCACTTTTAACTCCTTTGGCATTATCAAAGTTATTAATCATTATTAAAGACCGATATTAAAATATCACTCTTCCCTAAATATCACCAGGTAACGGCACCACAGAACTGAACAGAAACATTTTGTTTTTCTTACATGCCTCCCCAGATACCGTCTCTGCTTGTTTTCTTAGATTATATGCCAGCAAAATCCATGAGGTGGCATCCACTTATACCAACAGATAGCTTGAGTGATGACTCAGTATTGGTTTCTGGAACACACTCTCATACACACCTGTGTATTGCAGGTATGGAGAGGACAAAAGTGTCCAATCCTCCACGCACATTTTCCTGCACCTCAGCCTTTCTAAGCAGCCCAAGCATCTGACCACAGACACACAGGACACTGCAGTTCAGCCCACACACAGATCTTTCAATAATGTGACAACTTCTGCCAACAGAACCCAGCTGAGGTGTCTGACACACACAGACAGGTGACCTTTCCCCACACCTGGCCCCAGAGCTTCCCCTGCTCTCCCAAGTGTCTGCTCCAGCTGTACACACAAAACAGCTGCGGAGCTACCCCAGTTTCTGGATGACTGAGCCACTCACCCACCTACCATGCAGGTAGTCATAACCTCTGCAGCCATTCGCAGCAGTTGCATTAATATTAGTAACAATATCAACACAGGAAATAAAGGGTGCTAGGTCAGTGGTAATTAACAAAACAGAATAGTCATCCCTCTTGCTTGAGCCTTTTTTCTACCCTTCTCTGCAGCATCTGCCCTTGGTGATTTTTTTTTTCAAACATCTTTCTCCAGGCCTTTGAGAACAGAAACGCTTTGAACACTTCACTTCCGAGGCCCTTTATTCTTAACTGCTATTAAGCAAAGTGACCCAGGAGACACTTCATGCACACAGTGAGTTCTGCAAACAAGAACTGAAGGGTTAGAACTGGCCTGGCTGTGAGGAAAACATACCAAGAACTTCAGCACCATTGATGCTAAGGGAGACTGACAACTTTTAGCATTCCTCTCTAGTTATCAGAGTAACTTACTCTTAGAGCAGACAACATGAAACCTTTTTTACACTGTTAAAATTGGGCTCCCACCAATGAGAAAAAGGAAGTACATCATTCCCACGGCAGAGAAAAATGTCTATTTTAAGTGCCTGCACAGAGTTTAGGAGTTTCACATCTGGGCTCTATAATTTAAAAACCTGCCTTATAATTCTCACAGAAAACCTCCTCAGTTTACACATCAATAGAACTGCCACTGTTCCGTTTTATCAGCGTGACATACTGTCCACACCTGAATTCAGTCCTGGCCTCCTTATTGTAACTGCAATTTTGTTTGTGAAGTAACACGTCCATTCCAACTGCACCAGCACTCACCAGAGGCATTTGTACGAGTCAACAAATCCCACTGGTGTCAGACACCTCATTTCCACAGGGAAACATGGGAGTGGAAGGTAATCCCTCAAAATTTGTCTAAAATGACAGAAGGATTATCCCTTATGCTTACGAACAGATTTTCTAAGGTGAGTACCTATTCCAGGTGCTGAAGTTTCTCCATTTTTCTCTCTGGATAAATATTTAAGAAGGTGGATTTCAAGGCATTCCACTTGAAATTAGTACTCCCTAGGATGAAATTGCAGCACTTGGCATTTCTGGAAAATCTTGACTAATGAAGATACTCAATTCTGTGTGTATTAACAAAGCTCTAGAGAAAAATAAGTAATCGTCCAGATTTGAAGCAGGTTTAATCTACCTGGTTCACATGCCAGAAACATCTAGTGCAAGCTGTATAATTAATTCTAATGCTTTATATTTCAAGGGACTAAGTTTATCTTGGGAAAAGACCATTCTCAAACTCATCACAGAGGAAAGCACAGTGAAGCCCGCCCCTGTGCCACAACACAGCCCATGCCTTTGCCACTGTCCATAAAAACTCCATCTGCTTTACACCTGAGGCACTGCTGAACATTTAAAGTCATGGTGATCACATAGCACAACCCAGACTTCTCTAAAAGCTGCCATCTCTTAATTTCTTATTTGTCTGCACCACAGTGATGTGTTGCAGGCTCCCCTTAAATGCCTGTGCATGAGTTATTAAATAAATGACTGTGTGCAGTGGCAGTGGCCCATGACACACAGCCATTCTGCACTCCCGATGCAAATGCAGTGGGATGGATGAAGCTGTCACACTGCATCCTCGGAAGAGTATTTGTTAGCCTCATTTTGGTGCTGTCACGGGCTGTAGATGTCACTCTGGCCTACCCTTACAACAACAACAGTTTCAAAGGCACTGCTGACAAAACTCACTGCATGGAAAGCAGCACAGAAAATGCTCTGTGTCTCTGTATGGCTTTCAGAAGAAAACAAAGACACTTTATTACTATGTAGAGAAAACATGGGTTCAAAACAACACAAACACATCGACTCAAGTGTTTAGTGCTAAATTTTGAGGCTGAATTTCTATGTGTTTTGGCAATTTCACAACGGAGTTCTGCACATCAGCTGCTCCAATGTACCTCCCATCCATAGTGACAGTGGATAAAATTAGCATTCAAAGGATAGAGGGAATGAATAATTACCCTCAAACTGACACGAAGCATGCAAGAGAAGTGCAGCCCCAGAGAGGCCAAGGTGGCCGAGCACCTCGGTGCCAGCACCCCCACACAGGCCCCTGTTCTAGCACCACAGAGCGCAGGGAACCATAGGCCATCGACCCTGTCAGCTGGTGGGCTCTCCATCAGCACTGCTCATCCCAGCAGTGATTCCTGAGGGAGGCACTTGCATACTCCAAACAGCTGGGATGCAACCAAAGCCACTTAGGGACAGCCACTGGAAGCTGGCAGCCTTTAGATGGGATAAGAACACAGATAGGACTCGAGTGTCTGAGAGACACCAGGATTAGTCACTGTATTTCTCCTGATAATTCAATCCTCACAAAATACCTGCTTTTACACATCCCACTTCCTACAGTCTGACCCAGTCAGCAGCGCCCCAGTGATCCACATGCAGACACACACAACCACACCACCATGTACACACACACATCTACAGATTACAAAAGCCAAAATAACTTTGGCACAACACAAAGAGGTGGTTGTCAACAAAAACAGATGGTCAAAGAATTGGGCAAACGCTCAGAGTTCCAGAAATGAAGCTTTTGCTTTCATTCTAAATGCCACACTTCCTTACCCAGCTCCAGACAAGAGGATACATGGAGCCAGTCACAAGCTCGCTTCCTGCCAGGCTTCTCTGTTTTCATGACAAAATTAAGAGTCCACAGATGGAATAACTCAAAGCTAATTTTTACACAGGTTGGTTTCCCCTCTCTCCCTCCTCCCCATGATTCCAAACAACGAGAATAACATATTGTAGGAAATTAAAGAAACAACTAAAAGGAGGGGGGAGTAAAGTTGCAGTGTGAGGTCATTTTGTTGCTATGACTTCAGTATGAAGGGAGTTGTATTTAATTCAAGAAATTATTTCTTTCACACTGTGCCTCAGGAAGCCTGTTTCTGCTAAAAGCCTGACAATATCAGACTCCACTGTTCCAAGTACTTGTTTCTAATTCCTCTCGGAGATTCAAGCCAACTATCTTATTATTGCTGTGGCCTGTGATCCTACTGCCACCAACTTAGAACAGTTCAAGCCTTGTCCCAGTCCTCTTACTCTCACCATTTCCTCCCCTCTCCCAGCTCCAGGGGAAGCTGGCATTCTGCTTTCACTGAATCCACCAGAGCCCAGTGGAAAATAGACAAGGTAAATCCCACTGCCTAAAGGACACCTAGCTCATAGCACAGTGTATCCAGGTACACTCCCTGAAACTGTGATACAGAGAGCTAAGTTCCAAGAACGAAAAGAAATACAGTATTAAGAAGCAAGAACACTTAGCAAAGAATGTGTTCATCCTTGCAACTTAAGTAGGTGAAGTCCAGAAAGATCCCTGCAGCATACTGAAATATTTTTCATTTCCTCCAAATGGGCACTCCCAAGCACTCATCCAAGACCAGGGGTATTCATATCCACAGGCTGGGCTAACAGTGACCATCTCCAAGAGCTGTCACTTGCCAATCAGCATTGCCCTGCCAGGTTTCACTTAACAACAGAAGAACTTGGCTAGAGCACATTTAAAAACATTTGTGAACCATGGCTTTGTTGAGACATAGGAAAACAACACATTTTTAACCCGAACACCCAAAACTTAGAGCAGAAAGTCATTGGCAAATTTTACATAGTAGTTTTTCAAGGGTGAATTTGGTATAAATCCAGCATTGTCTATGGAAGCTCTGCCTAAATGTCTATTTTCAGACTGTACGTCCATACTACAGCTCAGTACTGACGCTGGAACTTTCTGGTAGCCCACAGAAAGGGCCAGCAGCTACCATGAATTTTGGTACAAGTCAGGAGTTATTATAAATAACTGACTGATACCAGCATCTAAAGGAGCTGAAGAACATGAGTCTACCAGAGACTTGGCCACCTTCTCTTCAGGCTTCTGTCAACAGAGTGCACTGTGTTGATGCAGCACTACATTTCCATGTACCTTTTCCAAGGAACTACTACCCTGCTCCAGGTTGAAATCACCACCTTGTTACACATGGCTCTGTGCAGTTCACAAGACTGAGCAGAAGCACTAAGACAGCAACAATTTCCCCTTGGACAAAGGGGGACTGACTGTGAAGACGCTCCTGGCTTTTAACATTAGATTCAGCCTCATTTCTTCTCAGCTATGTTAAAGAGAGTTTTCACAAACCCCCTCCCTCGTGCACAGCTATCAGCCAGCCAGTTTCCCCACACACATCCATTATCTGGATTTTCCCTGCCTAAAGCCCCCATTACGGACTGAGCCGAGTGCTCATTAGCCACAGCCAACACTACAAATGGCCGAGGTCAGCTGACTGAGAGGCTGACCTTTCTGAATATCATGCCTCCAAAATAAACTGCACCATCCACACTGTTTGATGTCCTGGTTAATTGGAACCTCTTTTCCCTGCATTTTGTCAAACGCATAAATGTCACAGCAAATTTTAAGTGACAAGAACTTGGAAGACACATTTAATTTCCCAGTGGCATGCAACAAACTAATCCACTGTTTGCAGTATGCTTGTTAGAGCTGATCTCAAAGGTCCACTGCGTAACTAGAGTTTGAGGAATGTTCATTTACAGATGAGCTGCTGCCCTTTGACCTCAGCAGGAGTTTCATTTACAATGATGTAAACTCAGCTGTGCAGGGCTCCAAAGGCAATCATGAGGAGCTGGAAACTCCTGACCAATACATGCACTCTGCTCAGTGTGACTGCTTTACCTCACCACAGAGCAGGTGGGAAATCTAAGGATGGGCCAGGTCAGAACCTTCAGATCAAGCTGCATCTCCCTGTGAGATGTACAGAAGCCAACACCCGCTCTGCCTTGAGCATATTCACATCCAGCTCAGAGTTTTGGCCCTCACCTTTAATTCCCAATCTCAGTAATTTCCAGATACAGAAGGGTTGAACACTGTTCTACAGAAAAAACTGCAGGTGTTGACATGGATCAGGATTTTAACTCCTGTGCTTAATGTTACACTTTGGGCCTCTAGGAAATAATGGAATTTCTTAAGTATTTTTCTTTAACTCAACAAGTCCTCTACTAAGCATTCTCTTTTCCATCTTGGACTCAGCATTCATCTCCTTCCATACCCATTATACTTATCACAGTCCAGTAAATTGAAATAGCAACTAAAAAATATCCAAAGGAAAACTTAGCCCAGATGATGAAATTCAGGCAATTTTTTAAAGTTATTTTCCACACTTTGTTACTTCTGAACAACCTTGGTCAGTTCCCTCTTGAAGCTTTCCATTATTTACTACACACCGTCACTTTCAGTACATATAGTTATTTACATAAGCATACACTCAAATGCCAAAAGCAAGTTCTAGCATTAGCTGATTGCTCTTACCAATATGTTAAATCCCCATGTACCTTTCTAACACTGAGATCTTCAGCTGAAAAAAGAAACCCCAAATGTCCTTAGGAACACTGTCCTGGGTTACACAAAGGTTCTGGTATCCACCTTTTCTTTTCTCTTTTCCCCAAATATGCCCACTAATTTAAACTGTGGTGGGAACTTAAGGGTGGTACTGTTATCCTAAGAATGTATCCACAAGTGTGATAGACTGGAATGCTGACTCAGACAATTCAGGTGTTGAGGGCATGCACACCTGCCACCTCAGGCTGGACACTGTTTCTTTGTCCTTACACAAGTGACTCATCTGTGATAACTCCCCTCAAGAAAATACCAGGCCAATTGAGGAAGATATTGATTTCTGCTGATGGCCATAATGCATCCACCTGTGCTGAACAGGCGGCTGTACCATCACAGGTGTCAGGCTCCTGAAGTGTCCTGTGATCCAGTATTATATCCACCAGTGAACAACTACTCCCTGCCCCAGGGAAAGTACCACCTAGCCTGAGCCCCACACAGGACAACACTCGGACTTGACTCAACACTGGGGGCCTTCTTCCCTCAATACACGAGAACTTCCATCGCTCGGGGCCTCTGCCACCACCTCGACAGATCTGGACTGCAGCCACTGTTTTGACTGATGAGCACTGAAGTTGCAGTGTCCGGATCTCATCGCTAGAGCCAGTAGGTGTCTTGTGGGTCCTTCTGGTCGCCTGAGGGGTTCGCAGCCCTGCTCCGACTGCCTGTGCCAGCACTGCAGCCTCACTCCAGCCCTGACTCTCTGGCCATTCCACGTGGGGGGAGGCCAGCCACCATTCCATTTTGGTCCAGTGGGCTTGGGAGATTTCTCCTCACTGGCTGGCTTAGCCCAGTTTCATCAGTATCAGTGTTGGCACTCTTACGGGTAAGTAGTTATTTTTTTCCACTTACATCCAGGCATATTTGGGCTCTCTCTTTGTATTGCAGAAAACCAGGGGCACTGAATGCGAGGAAAGGGACTTCCATCCGAGGTCTCTGCCCCTCCAAATTGTCTCAGACTGAGACAGAACACTCAACATTTTAAGAAGGCTTTACCATGAACACCTTCTCACAGTCTCAGGTGACAGAAAGTATGAGCCCACAGCCATGATGAATGTCTTCTTCTTACGGGGTTTAATGCTTGCTATTTCAGAGACTATTCTCCTTCCTCCTGGCTGCATGATACAAAACTATCACATACTCTTTTGCTGGTTTGACAGCACCATAGGGTGGGGTGTATGCAAGTTTTCACAGACACAGAACAAAACAAGTCCTACCCCAGGTACACAAGTCTCAAAACCACATGAGAAAAACGATGAGAACTAACAATGGCATCTCTGCCTAGACCAACCCAGGACCGCCCATGGCTTCATCATCTTCCCACAGCCATGATTAGTGCAGCTGCTCCTCACATGTTGCCAGGGTCTGGAAGCTCGCTCAAACAAGTGTTCAGGTAACAAGAACCAAACCAAGCTGCAGCCATTACACCCATGTCCATCCACCAAGTACTACGCTATGCCTATTACAGAGCAGGACTCTATCGACAGACCTGGCCATGCCTACTCCTCTCTGGCTTGTTGGGCTACAGAGAGTCTGTTCTAGGGAAAATGCAGGTCTTATCAGAACTGCCACTGCAGTGTCAGACCACTGCAAGGCTGAGGACAAAGCCATAACCACAACGTAAGAACAGAGTCTTGAATTAAGTTTGCCAGAGTTGTGTAGCAAATCAGAACATGACACATTTCATTTATCGTTAGCTCTGATATCTTTATAAACTTCTGTGTACTCTCAGAGCCATCCTAACTCCAACATCCTGCTCTGCCTTGCAGAGGCCAGCCTGATTTACCACTGCCGAGGGCCCAGGATCCTTGTAAGTCAGAGGAAAACACTCATCTGCCCTTCTCCAAACCCCAAAGACGAGAGAGCTTCCTTTGCTTGCTTTCAACGGCCAGTGAGCCAGCAAAATTTATGTAAATCAGTAAGAAGTTGTGGATGTATGTTGTAAGTATTCAGAGCTCCCTTTGTCTTATACCATTTCAGCAGTAGCTTCTTTCAGAAGAACATCTGCTGTGGCTCACACCAAAATCATGCCAGCAGGCTGTGATGGAGGCCAGCAGCAGGCACCTTCCAAGGGCACAAGAATAAGCCAGGCTCACGGTGACACTCATTCAGAACATACGCCCAGTGCCTAACAACCTGCAGCGCTGGGACTACCTGAGCTCCAGATAGCTTTTCAGTGTTTAATAAGTCTCCATGGGTTTCCACTCCAGGCACTTGTCCAGACTCCCCCAGGCCTGACAAGCCATCACTCAGTCAGACCTGTCTGCAAACTTGCACTTGGATCCCCAGAGCCCTCTCGGCTGCCTCCGCTCAGCCACACCTTCCTGTCCAGCACACAAAGTCATCTGTACAGATCAGCACAGGCAGCTCCTCTGAGGATCCTCTGCCACCAAAACAAAGGTCCCTGTCCCCTCCATACGCAGCAGACAGACAGCAAGCACATGATAGAGAACCCTTCATTCTTTGGCACAGTTCTGTCACACATTTGAAACCTGCCATGGCGTGGGAAGATTCTGGCACAACACGAGTAAGGCAACTACCCCACGCTGTTCCCAACTGCACTGTCTCATAATGATCCCAGCTCCTTGCCCAAGCTTTCCTGACAAATCTCCTTCTCGTTCCTACCCTCACAACTTCCTCCATCTCTCTTCACAGAGCAACACTGTATCTGTAGAGTTCAATTCCCATAGGAGGTCTCCAGAGTTCAGCATCTTTATTGCTCTGCAAGAAGATAAAAAGCAAACAGAAAAGGAAAAGGGGAGGGAAGAAGAAGCTCCAAATCCCCGCTACAAGGTCAGGCACTAGTACACCATCAAACTGGTAAGAAAGAAACTCACAGTTAACATGTCCCTTGGGTGAGATCATGTACATTCCATTATATCCTGTCTCCTTTCCCCATCTGTCCCTTCGTTTCTGCACTGACCCCCAACAGGCTAGACCTACTGAGACATGTCTGACACAGCCTGTCCAACAAGGAATGTTGTATGGGAATTGAGCCAACATCCAATGAACACTCTGCAGACCCTTCCCCTTTCTCTTTCATTCCACCTCCATTTGAAAATGGATTCCATCCTTACCCTGCTCAGTAAGTGACCTGTACCCATTGCATCCTTTCTCTGGGCAGCTTTTTATCTAATGAACTTGGTAGCCAGTCCATTTCCTTTTTTATAGGAAATGAGGACCCTGCCCCATGACCACAGATGCTGCTTCCAGTGCTAGAGCCTGCTCATCTGGCAGAGAGCCTTGCTACCCAGGCACCAGGATCAACACCCAACAACCACCAGCAGCTGCGCACTCCAGCTCTCAAGCACAGCTTAATCCCTTGCAACTGAATTATCCGAAAGCTGCAGGAGGCAACTGCACAGCTTGAAACCTCTGCTTTGACACTTGGCTTGGGATGGACACTGGCTTTCAGCAGCACCAGCTGAGCACATGACCTTGAGGCTCCTGCCCTTCCAGACCGTCACCACCCAGCACACAGATGCACACCCACCTACCAGCCAGTGCCCCCCAAAGCAAGACCAGCACCTCTGTATCCTGCATTGCAACAAGATCACTGCCTCTGGCTCACAACAGAGTAGCCCTGTTCAGGTGTGATTCACTCAAGTCACTGACCACAGAGGAAGAAACAGTTCCTGTATCCTGAAAGAGCAAGTGTTCTACTTCAGCTCCTCCATCACACAACTTCTTCTCCAGGACACCAACAATCACACTGTAAATTGTATTGACATAATTTAACACAAGTCCCTTGGAAAAATTTCACTTGCTCACGTATCCTCAGGTGGCAACTTCTAGGATCATAAACTTGTGTACTAAACAAAATTATGATAAAATGCAGTCTATAAAACACACAAAATGGCCTAGGATACATTGCTCCAGAGGCTGAAGAGCCTGAAGCACTAGTGACATGTTAGCTACCACCACAAAAGACTTTGTTTTCCATGCTCTCTCCTCAGTTAAACACTAGCTTTTCCATACCCCTCTTGGGCTGAGGCCAGTGCAACAGCTGGACAGGGGAGCTGTCCTTGGCTCTGCTCCTCCCTCACACTTTTTCCCCCAGCATTTACCTACTTTCTCCACTCAGACTGCAGGTTTTGCAGCACAGCCTGCTCTGCACTCTCACTTCCCCTAACACCTGATACGAGGGTCCTGGACTCTCACTGTTGTACATGCAAGCTGTACCAACAATCAGAAAACAACCAATTCACCAGTTCCCAACAACCTCTCCAGACACAGCACACTCCAAAGTTTGCTGCTACAGCAGGAAACACTTTAGTCTCCAAGCAGCAGGCTTACAGAACACAACCCTGTTCATCTCCAGCCATGGTGTTTGCTCAGACATCATTTATTTTAAGCCTGCTCTTGCTTCATTCTGCCTCAGGCCTAGATCAGGTCAAGCAGCCCAACCCCAAGCAGAAGCAAGAGCTCTCTAAAGCCCCGATTAGCCAAGGAGAGGCTTCTGTACGACTGAGAAAGACTCTCTAATGAGAGCTTTCCTTCCAGCTCTTTGATTAAGCATAGTAGCCAGAACAGCAAAAGTGACAGAAATGCTCACTGTGGGTCTTACATTTCGCCTGTGTAGGCAGCCAAGCCAACAGCAGCTGATTGAATATGTGAGCACACACTCCATGATGAGAGTGAAAGCCCTCGGAACAGACAGGCATAGCTCTGCATTTCTTACAGCAGTTACCCCCGAAGACACTGGATGCTCAGTCCATTGAGCTTTGAGCTCTCTGTGTCACAGATGGTTTATCTGAAAAATGGGAGTAGGACAGAACCACAGAGGTTTCCTTTGTTAGCAGGAGCAAAGACAGAAAGGGGAAATATGCATGCAGAGTAAGGGAAGTATCATACCACAGGTAAAAATGCCAGATGAAATACAAAGTAGTGAAAGCTCAGCTCGTTACCATAAATTAAGTATTTTCCGGCAGCAATATAAAGAGTGGCAGGGGCATTCATGCTGTGTAGGTTCTAAGATCAGCGAGTGGGAGGTTCCTTTACACCAAGGAAAATCACAACACTTTTCTTTTGGAAAGGAGAAGTGGTAGACACCAGGGACCCTCTGTAGCTCTTGGGATTCCCTCTATACACCCTAGAGCCACGGCAAACACAGCACTGGATGCTCCTTGTGAGCCAAAACAGTCAGTGCTATATACTGGATACCTAACTGCCTCTGCCTAAACCAGCCATCATCTGATCTTCACAGTAGCAGTATTTTGCACATGCCAGGTGAAGACCCCCTGGCAGCCTGGAGTCAGAGGCAGTGAAGAATAGCAATCCCTTGCATTTACTTCACATGTCTCCACCACCATCAATGAATTGTGCCACACCTGAGCAGTACAGAGCAGCCGCAGTAAGCACTGCCACTTAGAGGACATATCTCCTACTGAACCCTAACTTCAGTACCTCACCCAGCAAAGACATTATGAACTTAGTTACTCAAGGAAAACACATTTAATGGCTTCCTTTTTGACAAAGTTTCTGGAAGCCAGAGTCGGCATAAAGCACGAGGTTCATCCATCATGACCTGCACACACACACTGCTACACTCACTGTGGAAGCTGGGGCTGTGCAACAGCCAGAGCCAGAAGTAGTCAGGCACAAAGAACTAAATGCTCCCTGCCAACAGCCACTCTCGTTTCCTTTAAACCATCGATAGCCAGAGGGTCAGCATGTACATTCTGCACCTTTAAAAATGGTCTTGGATCTAACATTTTTGCTGCCTTTGTTCTGTCAGATGGGATAAATTTTTAAGTCATCCACTGCTGTATGTTACACATAATTGAAAAAATTATTTTGGATAGATATTACAATGCTCCAGTGGCACTTCTTTCACTTGACCAGCATTATTTGCAACAGCATCCATCCTCCTCAGGATTTGGTGCTATAGATGCTGTCCTACCGAAACAAATTTCCACAGTGACAGACAATTTGTCCTGCCTTTATTTTCCCCACCAAACATTCCTCAGGGAAGTAAGTAAAACTTCCCTCGCTGCTAGGCTCTTAAGTCTTTCATACAGTTAGTTTAGGGATGTGCAAAGATATATCAGCTCTTTCTTTGCAGGGACAACAGCCACCTCATGCTTTCCTGAAATTACCATACAGATTTGCTTACGAAGTGACTAATATGATTTTCCTTATTTAGAAGTCAACAGCTGTTTAATATTGCATGTTCTGTTTAGTCTGATTTGTGCCAGGCTTGAGGTGTCAAAGCAGAGAGGCTGGCCACAGACATTCCTGATGGGGGCAAGTCTGGGTTTGAAATAGCCAAACCAGAGCAAGTCAAGACATTAACAATTAAGACTATTCTAATTTTCAGCTAGGAGCTCATGTGGGAACCAAAGCAACACAGGAGGGCTGCAATCCACAAAGCCTGGCTTCACTGTGAGCCCTGGCTAGCCTGTCTTCAGGAGAACCCAGGCAAGGCCAGATGACTGGAAAACAACCCAGCAAGGGTCACAACATGGCAAAGCCACCAAGGAGCACCTGGCAGCTTGTCCCAGGGTGGCTGGAATACAGTGAACTGGCACCTCCTCCCATGTCTAAATCAAGGCTGGAGAACAGACTTGGGGTCAAACATCAGCCCTTGAGCATGTGCCAAGCTAACAAGGTAAGCAGAGTGACCTGCATTATTACACAGGAAATCAACCCCCCCTTTTCCCAGACTCAGCATTTGTGACTGAAAACACAAAACAGGGTTATTAGCCAAGAGATACCAGAGGTGTTTAACCAAACTCCAATCCCCTGGTTCTCCCTAATAAGCAACTACCAGATCAGTTTGGAGAAATAAATAAATTAATAATAAAAAATAAAATCTTTGTAGGTCTGTATAGCCAAGTAAACCATATAGAATTCAAAAATAGAGGGAAGTGTTTAGGGAACATTTGCTCTCCATTTGTCTCATGAGCTAACAGGCTAACACCACACCTCCCAAGCAGCAAAGCTGTTCCATTGCCTTTCATTTCTCATCTCTTTGTGCTCAGATACCACATTTACAGAGACACTGGTTAGAAAAATGCCCCTCAGTACCACCACGATCTACCCTGGCCTGACACACTTCAGAACAGTCAATCACCTGCTCCAGAATAAGGCCAGTGCCAGAGTCCTTTCTTTCACCACTGCACACACACTACAACCCCACAGGCAGAATTCCTGGCATGCTACAAGGTAGAGGCTCCTCTGTCTCCCTATCTCTTAACGCCCAATAAAAATTATTTACAGCCTCTCCGGGCTATCTGGTTTAATCCTCTCCAGCTCAAGTATGACACTTACTGGGACACTATTAGGTTTCTTACGGTGCTCTGACTAGCAATCACATCTGTACCTGACTGTCAGGGGACACTCTTGGCTGAGCCGGCCACCCTGGTCTATTGCTGAGAGCTCTGAAATTTCTCAATTGAAACATTTGAAAGTTAATGAACCCTTCTAACACAAAGCTCCCACAGCTCGAGAGTTCTTTTATGAGCCCAGCACACGGTGGATGCACAGGAAAACCTCACTTCAGGCAGGCCTCTCTTTTCAAAACATGCCCAGGCAGAAGGCCGGACTCTCAGTCAGGAGCAAGAGGCACGACCTCCAGGCTATCTGGATGGCTCTGCCATATAGTATTCCAGGCTACAGCAAGAGCCTATAGCCTTGCTACGGGCAAACCTATTGCTTTAACTCACCAACTGGAACTATAAAGGAAGAAAATGACATTTCACTGCAAAACTATCATATGACCCAAATGCCCCTGGGTGGGGAGGCGAGTCCCAACCTCACTGAGAGAAATGCAGTGTTTGAAAAAGGGCTGGCAATAATCACAGGCTCACATTGGATTAACACACGGCTGTTACAAATGGAAAGCCCTGAAAACAGTTACCAACTCACAGACACTGTCCAAACATGAAACAAATGTAAAAAGCTCTGGAGTCAGCAACATAGAAATGTCATGGCAGGAAAAAAGACAATCTTTTCAAAGCAACAATTTACTTACGTACATCTTCATTTGAACTTTGGTTCATCTTTCAGGAACACCTTTCTGTCCTGTGGAACCTATACCTTAAAGCAGTGAGACATAGGACCAGAATCCACCCAACCCACTCTCCACAGTTGTGCCCCAAGTGCCCCACAACCATTTGAAACCTTCCAAATCCATCAGTACCCCAAGACACAGACTCACACACAGAACTGTTGCCGTTTTTACAGGCATTTAACAAGTTATTCAGCAGAAGACAAGAACAGGAGGCAACACCAAGGAAACCCAGTGCCTCTACCCCAGCAGCACAATCTCTTTCCAGGTTTCACTCACATTCCTCCCTCCAGTGCTGCACCACCTGGCCTCAACGACACCACCAGATCGAGGGATACCACTGCATTTAACTGGGAGCACCAGAATGGGATTGGACTGGTACACCCATACCCCAAGTGCATGACAGACTGTTGTGGCAGAGAAAGGGATTGGCTTTTGTTTTTCACTTTCTGGGTCTTCTTTTTTACCCTCTTTTTAATTGCTAAGCCTGCAATTGGGGTTGAGCATGGGGAGGGGGGAAGGGAACAGAATCTGGTGAACAGCTGGGGCCTATCACTTTTCATCGCAGGTCTTGGAGAGATGTGGTTGACAGAGTGATGCACAGAGGCTGTCCCAGTTAATGACTTCACCATTCTCCATCATTATCCCCATCATTAGGAAATTAGGAGGACAGAAGGTATTTACTGTAAACCTGCCACCTCCCAAGGAGAGATAAATAGAAACTGATAAATGGGATCTTCTGGTGCTGTTCGTCTATTAACCTTCTGCTTCCCAGTTTAGGCATATGCATGCTATCCTGCCATTAATATCCAGTAATTGGCATAGCAGTGGGCAACACGCTCCTACCTTGAGCGTCAAACATCTCCTGTGCTGCGTGCGAGTGCACGGCTACGCACAGCACAGCTCTGCTGCTGGGGCAGGGCCCCTGTGCAGCTGCTCACACCTCGCTCTGAGTCTGAACGACCAGGCAGACCTGCAGGGTCTGAAGGGAGGCACCCACGTGGGCAGAGGAGAGGGGACTGTGTGTGCACAACCCGCCCTCCATGGCAGCAACAAAGCAGCAGGCAGGTACACTGGCACCTCCAGCTGAGCTGCTGTGTGTTGTGTCAGCCTACCTCTGAATACAGCTCACAGACGCCTCCGGGGATAAAGGTCCAACTCACCGCAACCTCTGAACATCAAGGAAAGAAGCATTTTCCTTATCATTGTGAAGTGTTCTGTAAATTGCTAAAAAAAAAAAAAGCAAGCTTATGAGTGCTTAGAATTTATGAACTTTCCTCCCTAGCCAAAAAGCTGCTGATGTTTTAGCAACCTATACTGACACTTCTGCAGTTCCCTCCCCACACGAGTGACCCTTGGCATGTGTTGACTTGCTTCACCACCCACAGACTGAACCTCTAAAAAGGATTGAGCCTCCAGAGAGACAAACTGAGCCACTTCTTTCCACAGCAATCCAGCCCTGTAAAGCTGAATAAAGCCCACGCTCAGAGAGACCAGGATTTTACCTGAGCCAGCCCTCCTGCCCACACAGAAAGCAGGTCCACTTGCAGGTCAGTCAACCAATCATTTCTTTCACCTGGAAGACTATACCTCTACTTAGGAAAAACCCCATTCCACTGCTACTTTCCCTTATTACTTGACATTATTAACTGCTTTACTTACCCTACCTCTAGCATTTTCTTTCAACCAGCATTATAGTTTCCAATTCACAAGATATGCAGGTGACTACAACTGAGAGACACCAGCCACGAGCACAGCTGCATTTCTGATGAGGAACAATCAGAACAACTTCACACAAGTCTTAAGACTCCCACACTATTATGGCAATATTGATCAACATGTAATGTCTTCCAGAAGCTCAGGAAAAACAGAAGGCCCTTTCTTACACATACTAACCTGGCCAGCAGTTACTCTGCTGTGTGTTGGATGGGCGGCCCCAATGCCTTGGAGGGAAGGAGTGCAGACATGAGCTGTGCTTGCTCCTTCCACACATCAACTCCGTGTGGGAGACTAATGCCGGCGTGACTGTGATGGCGAGTTCTAACAGGAACACCAGTATTAATTCCCATCTGTCTAAGCAACTGGCAGTGTCCATCAATTACAGCAAGAGCCAACTAACAGTTGCAGCTGCAAAATAAAAAGAGCAGAATTAACATTTCAAGTTTCTGTCATTCACCTGAATTTTGTACAGTTGTAATTAGCAAGCTGCAGAAGCTGTCAACAATCAACATCAGCCAATCTGTCTGCACCAGGAACCCGACTGCATGCCAGAAATTGTCTTCGACAGGTTTTTTCTCCCCTTGCTTCCCTCCATTAAAATTTTCCCTTCAACCCCCCCAACACTGATCTCTTTTACCACCAGTCACTAGAATTGAATGTGTCAAAGCAGCGAGAGACAGAATGACTGACACTTAACTGATAAAGTCGTAATTATTTCCCTTCTCCAAACCTCTGTACCAAAACGTGCTGCTGTCTCTCTTCGCAGGCCTCCACCTCCCTGCCAGTACAGGAGCAAGGCTGCAGCCCTGTCCCAAAAATATGACCTTTACCCAAGCCCAAATATTCCTTGTGAGGGATACTGAGAAATTTCAAGAAGCTTTCCAGCTGAATGCCTGGTCTTTGATGAGCAGGTGCAACTAGTTTCCCAATCTTTAGCAGAAAAGCTTGTTACCCTCTTTACAACATCCACCTGCTACATTTACTATCAATTAAGAGCTGATATTTAACCTCTGCATTCCCAGTACATTAGAACACATTACACAGACAACAAGTGAAGAACAGCTCTAAGTGACCAGGGATAACTTGCTCTCACAGGTGCATCCCCTCATGTAATTTCTTACTACCTGAACTCAGCTCACTTGGATGAGCTCATCCTGTGCACCACTGTCGTGCTCACCTGCAACACGGTGGGCAAAGGGATGTGACTGTAGCAGAGCCCTAGTTAACATTTAAAACAAAATACTGCTTGGACAAGAAGTTGCTTTTGGTTTTGGGTTTTTGGGCTTTTTTGTTTGTTTTGTAATAAAAAACCCTCAAATTTTTAAAGCCAGTGATCCTTTGGAAACCAAGCTGTGACACACACCAAATACTCATCATAATCTATGAAGAGCCGATTTTTAACCTCTACGTTCATAGCAGACTAGAACAACATGACACATACTGTAACAAGACAGGGACACCTGTAAATGTCCAGGTATAAACTCCTCTCTTCCCTCCCCAGCAAGTAAAGCTTTCTTACCGAAAAAACAACGCCGGCGCCTCTGGGAGCAGCCTGAGGAGCTGTGAGGGACCCTTGCGATCAGCCTGAGGGGCCGTGAGGGGGGTCTCAGGGGATCGGCCTGAGGGGCCGTGAGGGGGGTCTCAGGGGATCGGCCTGAGGGGCCGTGAGGGGGGTCTCAGGGGATCGGCCTGAGGGGCCGTGAGGGGGGTCTCAGGGGATCGGCCTGAGGGGCCGTGAGGGGGGTCTCAGGGGATCGGCCTGAGGGGCCGTGAGGGGGGTCTCAGGGGATCGGCCTGAGGGGCCGTGAGGGGGGTCTCAGGGGATCGGCCTGAGGGGCCGTGAGGGGGGTCTCAGGGGATCGGCCTGAGGGGCCGTGAGGGGGGTCTCAGGGGATCGGCCTGAGGGGCCGTGAGGGGGGTCTCAGGGGATCGGCCTGAGGGGCCGTGAGGGGGGTCTCAGGGGATCGGCCTGAGGGGCCGTGAGGGGGGTCTCAGGGGATCGGCCTGAGGGGCCGTGAGGGGGGTCTCAGGGGATCGGCCTGAGGGGCCGTGAGGGGGGTCTCAGGGGATCGGCCTGAGGGGCCGTGAGGGGGGTCTCAGGGGATCGGCCTGAGGGGCCGTGAGGGGGGTCTCAGGGGA
>WBMV01001696.1:91718-131328 GCA_013396655.1 Campylorhamphus procurvoides | reverse complement strand
GGGATTCCCGCCTCGCGCCTGAGGGGAGGGGGGCGGGGCCAGGGATCCCCGCCTCGCGGCTCTTCCCGCCTCGCCTCGAAGGCGGTCACGCGGGTCCACGTGACCGGCCACGTGACCGGCCTCGTGACCGGCCTCGTGACCGGCCTCTGGCGGGCGGGGGTGGATCCACAGCACGGGCGGGTTGGGATCGACATTCCCAATACCTGCTAATTTTAAAAACTTCACTAACAAAAGAGAGCAGAAAAACGGAGAAGGGGCATCTTTGTTTCCAGGAGCAGCATCCCAAGGGATGGAAATCAGATCTGCTCACACACTGCTTGTTAAGGAACGTCCCCAAGGCATTTATCTCCCGATTCTTCCTCCTTACACAGCCCAAGTGACCCCATGTAGACTATCCAGGGGCAGAGAGCAGCACAGGGAGTGCCAGCCCCAGGACGGGCTGAGTGCAAGTGTGCCAGCATCAGTGTTCCTGACATCTGCTCAGGGAGGAGATGCTCTGCCCAGCAGGGACACTAAGCAGAGGCAAGGGTCCTGGATAAAGTTCTTTCCTCAGAAACAAGAACCCCCAAGTCTCTAACCCCTCCAGCCCAGGTGTCCCCCAAGCTTTACCTCACCTCGCAGTCTGACCACAAAGGCTGCACTTCCACAGCTGGCATCATGTCTTCTAATTATGCAGTTTAAGTTTCCTTTGGGTACACTGGGAAATGCAAGGAAGAAACCTTTAATTTAATCAAGATGTCAATCATATATGGACTAGTATTTCACTTGACCAAAAATTTTGCTCCTTAACATTACAATTAAATAGCTATTCAAAACAGTTTAGGAAAATGCATTGGAACCATCAAGCTCTGTGATTTGAACAGCCACGAGCTGTACAATCAACAGGCACAGAGGCTTCCAGCTAACTTCCATTTTCATTGGAGTGAAGGGGAGGAAAAGAGAGTCCCACCAAACTGAACCCCAAAACTGCTGTTCCCTCAGCTAAGAGCAGGATTTGGTCCTAAACATTTCTATGAGGTCATAAGGGTTCTTTGATTTTTCCATCCCCAAGCAAAATATTAGATGTTTTTCTTCTCCATCAGTGTAATTAAGCTCTCACCAGGCAAATAGGACACAAGAGCAATCTGTAAAAGAACAATCCTTGGAAAGAGGGTCTGACTCATCCTCGTGCTCTCCTGCACAGCAGCTGGAGTTTAATTGGGTTATTGGGAAGTGGGCATATAAACTAGAGAGATCAGATTTCTGATCAAGAGTTCAAAATTCCTGTAGAGAAAACAACAATAAATATTTCACATGAAGCATAAACCAGTGCCAAACCATTTTATGAACCAAAAAAACCAGGGAAATTGAGCAAACATGGCTATGTCCTTCTCTCCTGCCTCAGAGATCATTTCAAAGGATGCTGCTCTTATAATCCCTGGCCTCCTAACACAGGGGGTGGCTTTCATTGCTCAGTGTTATTTCTCTTGGGACTGACAGAATATGACACCTAAGCAATGGAAAAAATTATTTAAGACCCAGGATGGTGATCCTGAGAAGGTTTGAGGCATTTTCCTCATCTCAAATTCTCAAGTCCAGTCAAGGGAAACAATAGACAAAGCTTCCTTAAACCCTATCAAGTCTGAAAAAAACCCATTTTATCCTTTTCTACTCTGACCAATGTGTCCAAACACAGTGTAGGGTGTTCAAGATTCAGCACCATAAAGCAATCACAGCTACCAAAATCAAGTTGTGTTTACAGTTTTATCCTGACTCTGGAGTATCTGGAGACCCTGGATGTGCTGAGCACTGAAGGAACATTGTAGACTCCCTACTTCACAGAAATTTGTCAAAACAGAGAAGGCAAGGAATGCTGGAGAAGGGAGAGTCTCTCAAATTGATCCCCTCACCCATTCCCTTTTTCAAGAATACACAGCTCCAACCTTCCTTCTGTTCATTTGCAGCCTGTCCTACAAACTACTGGCCAGAAGTTAGAGGATGCACTGCAACTTCCACAGCCTCCTCCAAATGGAAGAAAACAGGACCAAATCTACTCCCTGAAAAACTGAATTTCCACTCTTGTGACTTCCTCAACATCACAGAGGGAACCAGAGCAAAGGGCCAAGTTCAGGTACTACTCAATCATCTTGAAAGATTTCCCAAGCCAAAGGGACTAGAAGGAAAGCCAAAGGCACTGTTAGTGCCAGCCATGTTTACTGGCACTGACTGTCACCAGTGGACAAGGTCCATGTGTCAGATGAGACCACTGAGCTGAGAGACAAAGCCTTGTCACATGTCCCTGCAGTGTCCCCAGAGCTCAGCTGCACAGGGATGCCAGCACCTGCCCATGGCACTGTCAAAAACACTGCACTCACTCAAAAAATATCACCATTTTCTTCACTCTTCCCTTCCAGTTCCACTGTCAAAGAAAGATGACAAAAGAACCCCCCAAACCAAACCAGAATAATTTCAACACCAAGACCCAGCTCCAAGCTAATCAGATCCCCAGCATGACTTGCACCCTGCCTCACTCCAAGAATCCACACCTACAGCCCCAGCAGGGTGTCAGGGAGTTCTCTGACCTCCTCCTTTGTCCAGGTGACTGTGGTGTTTCCTTCCCCATGGAAATCACACCTGACTCCACAGAACCAAGTGCCCTGGACACTGTTCATTTCAGGACAACTCACTAAGAACAATTTTCCTAATTAAATACACTTCATTCCCCCCAGAACAGCAGATCTCTCAGCACTGGAGAAATTATATCCTTGCTTTTCAGTGAGATAGTTGTGCTTTTCCAAAAATGTAAATTAATTCCTGCAGGGAAGAAGAGAGAGGTCTGGCCAAAAGAGCTCTACTTGGCATGATCAGCTCTCCTTGCTGTCTCACAGTCCTTCCTGCACAAAATCTGATGTGGCAGCTTGTTTGAAACTTGTTTATTGGGAAGAGGTCATAAGCTGAGCACTGTTCAGAAGAGGTCAGGCATCTGATTAAAGGGTGAATAAACTGAAATGCTTCACATGCATCTCTGAGACAGAAGCTTGATGAGGAGAGAGAGCTTGTCTTAGAAAAATGTTGCCAAGTACCTCACACCAAAGGCAGCAGCAGAGTGCAGGACTGGTTAGAGCAGGGGAAGATTAAATAATTCTGCTGTTGGCATTAACAAATACTCAGTATTGTTCTGCTGTGCTTCAGGACAGGCTCGTGCTGGAAGAAAGCCCCTCTCTGAGAGGGAGATAATAGGAACTCATGCCAGCCCTGAACAACTGATAGTCAAAACAAACGGGAGAAAAAAAGAACATCTTGAAATGATCTGCAAAACAAGGGAGAAACGAACCAAAAAAATAATCATCTGATTATCCCAGGTCTTATACCACCACAGTGGGAAAGAAGGGAGCAGAATTCCCATGTTTGGAGCCCCAGGCCAGTGACTGTTCCCCCAAGGTTTTTCTTGTCTGTTGTGGGTTTTGCAGTGTGTGGAGAAATGCAATCCAGGGTCTTTGCCGTGTTCTACACTGTCCCTGTTGCCCTTACACATTCCTGACACCTCCATGTGATCATTAGAGCTGTGCTGTCCCAGGCCTGGGAGGCTGCAGCCCCCAGACTGGTGGCATGACCAGGCTGCTCTCACCACTGCTGCACTGGGGCTGTAATGCCCCAAAGACACCAGACACACAGCCAAGTGCTTCCTCTGCCCCTCCGCTCATTCTGCCCTTCTCCTTCCAACTTCATTGGGACACTGTTCCAGGGAGCAGCCTGAGAGGAGAAATTCCCTCTTCCCTACACATAATAACTACAGTTTGTGTGAGGGGCAGAAAGCTGCACTGAAAAAGGGAAATGGGATTAATATTTCAAGCACCATTTCCTGATAAAGAGCTGCATAGAGAAGAGGCAGCCCAACTGATCAAGGGCAAGTGCTTGGTCCTGGCTGCATCTGCCCCCAGGAGTTCTGCTGCACAGCACAGGGTGTCCAGCTCTCCAGGTGCCCTGGTACAGTCCCTTCCCAAGAGCTGAGCTCAGCTCTGTGTGACAACTGAGGATTACTGAATCAGCACCAACTTCCAGCAGCTCTGACTCTCAATTCCTCAAGCCTCTCTCGTGCTTTACAGTGTTACGTCCCTCTAACCTGGAGAGCACCAAATAAATCTCTCCAGCCATTAATTTCAGGCAGCTCTTGCTACGAGTTCCCTGGAGCACAGGGTGCTCATTTCCTCAGAGAGTACACCACCCTCAGCTGGGCCATAACTCATCCACTCCTCTGGTGAGAGCCCAGAGCTGACAGCAGGGACTTCCTGCAGGGGTGACTGGAGTGAGCCCCCAAAGCTGTGCTCTGGTCTGGCCAGTTGCATGCAGGAGCTGGCAGATAGTATTTAAGCCATCTGAAGTGCAATTGCTGTGTGTTACCAGCTGGGCTTCCAGCATGCACAGCACTGGAAATACAGGGAATTTTTAACAGATACTTAAAACTCCTCAGGTGAGGCATTTGTTACTAAGAAACCACAAAGTCATGAGAAGTCCAAGTAAGGCAAGAGTGCTGCTTCTGACACATATGTTTGGCCTGCATCCCTCAAGGCAGTGATTCTGAAAAACCCCAAACAAAACAGCACCCCACGCAGCTCCTCACCTCTTACAATGCTAAACTTAGCCCTGGGGAGGCAGAGCTCCAGCCCAAGGTGCACCCCAAACATCTCCACTTGAGCCACAATCCAGCCTGAGCAGGTTTTTTGCAGAGTAGCAGGTTAGTGTTGGCTGTAGAAACCACAAAGGTCCCAAAGCAGAATCATCTTTGGAAAAAAAACAACCAAAAACGGGTTCTCCTCTAAAACAGGGGAAAGCACTGGTGAGATGAGGAGGATGCAGGAGCACTGCACTCCTCCTGGCCTTTCCCTTCTGCTCTTTAGATCCACTTGCAGTGCTTTCTCCTCCCACCCCTGTCAGGACACAGCTCCCTCACACACTCCCTCTGCCTTTTCATTGCAATCTCCAGCACGATGTCAGAGGGAAGGCAAAGTGACAAGCTCCTAAGGAACAGGACGCCTCATTCTGCTTGAGTGTGGCATTAACCCCGAGCCCTGGTGCTCCATTTGTCACCTTGGCAGCACTCTGGGCCCACAGCCCCCCTGACCCAGCACTCTGCTCAGCCATGAGCAATGTGCACATGGGCTGGACCCTCGGCCTCACCCGCTCATGCAGATAATAACAGCACTTGGAGCCACTTGCCCATAGCTCCAAGCTTCATTAAGCAGGGGGGATGTCACCAAAAGTCCCTTTAACTGGCTTCTTGTTTCTCTGGAAGGGAAAAACTGACAGTGCTGAGGAATGGGATTTGGGATATGGCTAAGCCCTGCTTTGGGAGTTGTAGTGAATGCCTGCAGTGAATGCCTGTGCCCGTGTGCAGGAGCCTCCTCGCTGGCTCAGGTGGGAGGAGAGGCAGCTGTGCCCATTGGGGAGCCTGCACAGAGACACCCCAGGGCAGAACAGCTTCAAGAGGAATGGTTCTGCCTGCACAGAGCAGGCTCTGGGCACAGGGCCCTGCCAGTCAGCTCTGCTGCTGGCTGGCACACCTGTCCCAGAGGTTGGTTTTCTGGGTGCATTGCTGTGTCTGCTCCCAACCCATGCAGCCACACTGCCCTGCACCCCAGCTGGCTCTTGCCACCAGCAGCCACCCCTCAAGACCCTGTTCTGAGCACAGACATCTCTCCTGCAGGCCCTTCCTCCCCTCCATCTGCACTTACCACCCACCTGACATGTCTTCAGCCATTCCCCGGTGCCACAGGTAGGAAGGCTGAGGTGCTGGTGTCCTGAGCTCCTGCTGTGAGCTGTCAGGCTCCCTGCAGGAAAACCTCTGCATCAGGATTCAGCCTGGGGCCCTTGTCACCAGAACAGCTCAGGTGAGCTCTGAAAAGAATCAGAAACTTGATGAAGCAGCTGGAGGTTTTGAGTCACTGTCTTTTAAAGTGGGAGTGGAAACGCACACGCACAGGAAAATGTTACTATAAAAAGGGGGAAATAAACCTGGACAGGTCTGGCTACAGCACTGGCTACAGGGCAAAACCTGTTTGCTTACTCTGCCCATTCTGATGTCCAAAGCCAGAAGATGCCACCAAAGGCAGGTTAAGTGACCATGGGAACTGCAGGGACTGGATTTCAGTGCAGGGCTTTCCCCGTAGTCAGCCCATGGATGAAGGAGAATATTTGAGCAGACCAAAGGTGACTGAAGGTCTGGCCCCACCAGGGAGAGCAATGACTGAAGATAACACGTAGTCTGAAATGCATGAGTAGAACATTGCACAGCCAAAGGGCCATCCCAGCCTTTTGCAGGCCAGCACAGGCCTCTCTCCAGCCCCACCTGGGCCCTCTGCTATTAAAGAACAAAACTCTCTCCCCCAGGCTCTTGGTCAGAGCATGGGTTACACCAACACTGGCTGGAAACAGAAAGATGTGCCAAGAGAAGGTCCTGTGTCATTACAGCACACACAGCCCCAGGCAGCCTTTGGGGAGCTCCGTGTCTGACCTGGAACCTGAGCTAAGCGAAGTTATTACTCAGAAAATATATTAACAATTATTCAAGGCTAGGAGAGAACTGAGCTCCCTGCTCCTGGGATCCAGCCCAGGTTTGCTACTAGGTCTTTGCAGCTTTCTAGGGTCAGATTTCAATCAAACCAAATGTTTAGGTACATTTGGATTTCAGTTTTCAACCAAACTCCAGCCTCACCTTAAAAGAAATACCACCAGTGCTCTAGGATCAAGATCATTGACTTGACACAGAGAAAAACTTCAAACACTTGAAATTACTTAGAGCTCCACCTTTCTCAAAGCTGTTTTCTTCCTCATTGCAGTTAAACATGCCATAGGAAAAGCACTATTTTTACAGATGAACAGCCTATGCTGTTTTCCACCTACCCTTAAAATGAAATAAAAGTCTGATGAAGGGGAAAAAAGAAGATAGAAAAACCTAGGTATTTTCCCCTAAGAAATGAAATGCAAAACCTACAACAAACCAGACCCAATCCTTTGCATTTCCCAGCCATGACAGGCATTTCCCTGGCAGTTGTTCACAGAGGTCTGAGCCCTGGTAACTGTACAGCACTATTTCTCATCCAGTGCCTGGCAAGCAGATTCCTACAGAGCTCTCTCTGCACACATCATCCCTGCACTCCCTTGGAGGGTCTGAGCCAGGAATGCTTTTCAGCAGAGCCTTAGGGCAAGTCCTGCACCCTTTGCCTCCCTAGTAGAAGTCTCGAGTAGATCCTCTGTGCAGTTGAGCCAAGCCTTGTGCCTGCCCTATTGAGGCACATTCCACAATGCAGCCAGGCTCCCGCTGATCTCCATGGACTTCAGAGCAGGCTCCTGCACTGTCACCTCTGCTGGGAGGAGTTACAGAGCCAGGGCAAACAGGAGCCTCTCCCCTGGGGACAGTCCTGAGCCCAGGCAGAGTTTCCCTTGCCTCTGGAGCACAGCCTGCAGAATGAGCCCCTGTCTTTAAAACAAACACTCCAACGCTGTGCCTCTCATTAGCCCCAGACTTTTGTCCCCTTATTCATGAGAAGGAGCATGCTGGCCATGGGGCTGTCGTTCCAGTGCTCTCCCTGAATAGGGCCTTGTCTGTGTGGGAGCAGTGGCTGTGCTGGGCTGAACTCCCCAAACTGCAGCAATTATTCTGGCTGGAACAAGCCCGGAGAGCATCGGGATCAGGCCACAAAGACTGCGATAAAGGCAACAAGCCCATTATAAAGCCCCATGACAAGTGATCCTTACAAAAGGTTGTCCCTACAGAGTGATGTATGGCAGGAGTTTTCAGCACGGTGCTCCCTGCTTTATCCAGACCCAGTCAGCCCTGAAGCTCAGATGATTCCTGTGATTTGCTGTCGCTTTCTCCAGCCCTCCAGTGCTGCCCATGGGACAAGAGGCAGACTGACAGAGGCCAGCGGCCTCAGCAGGGACACTTTTATCCCAAACCTGCCCCTCCTATCCCACTGTAAAGAAAGGGAAGATCTGAAAGGAGGAGCGAGGGGGAGGAAAGGAATGCTGGACACAAAAGAAGGGGGCCAATAAAGATGACATTCTTGTGCTGTTTAAGGGAAGGCAGCCTGAATATGCAATGGGAGTGGAGGCTGAACCCCAACACCTGCTGGATGTAATGGACTCTGAAGTGTTGTTTCAGAATTAATCAAGTCATTTAAAATCATAGCTGTAGTCTCCATTCACCACTCCTGTGCATAAACGCGCTGATCCCGATACTCATCCATGTCGGGTGACTTGAGCAATATATCACCATAATTGCCATTTTAGGGCTGCAAATTGGAGCTAAAATAACCAGATGCAAAAGAGATGGCCATATCATACTCTCAAGATGGATCTACAAAGTTCAAGGAGAGTTCAAGCATGGAAGAGGCAATAGAGAGGGGTCAAGTGTAAGGAGATTGTTCATGTTCAAGAGAAATTAACTTTACAAATATATTGTTTCTGAGGTGGTAATTGTACCATCTTACAGCTATTCATACCTCATTGAATCTTTGCATTCTTCTCAGCCATTAGAGTGATTGTTCCTCATTGAAATAAATTTGATTTTGACAAAATATTCTGTTTTTAAACTGCAACTAATTTCCCCAAGATTTTCTGCTTTGAAATAATCCTCTCTGAAATCACACAGCCCAGAACCAGCTACGAGATCTCCGGGCTCAGGGACCACGGACAAGGCAAAAGCACTGAGATTGCCAATGCATTTATTGTCAAGAAGGTTAACAACACTCAGAGCTTGAGACTTCCCCAAAAAGAGCCATTCCAGTTCTATTCTCACCCAAAATAACATGATGTGACTGTGGGCCTGGTCTGGAAGCTTCAGAGTGTTCAAGCATTTCACCTACTGTGGGTTTTGAGGTGGCCAACAGTGAAATGCCTTTTAGCAGCCCAGGATGGCATTGCCCACATAACACAACAAACCAAAGTTCACACAAAGAGACGTGTCACTTGTCCTTTGAAGCAATGGAGTGACAGACACGGAGCACTGAGGGAGGGACTGCACCAGCAGGAACCAACTGTCCTGCTGTGTTTGACTGAGGCTTAGAGCAGAGAGATGGCCCACAGTAAAACAAGCATGTGCCCTCAGAGAACAGCACTCCTAACACCTCTGCAGCCCCGTGAAATCCAAACAAAAGGCATTTTAATAAGCTCTAGGGCAGGTGCCTGTGCAAGTTTTAAGCCACTCATCAGCACCAGTTTAAGAAATTCCTGTATCTGCTACTCTTAGAGCCAGGTGAGCCCATTAATTGTTTGTCTTCCCAGCTTCAAATTGCACCTCTCAAAGTCTGATTTCAGGTCACTGCTGAACCACACCCAGACCCACGAGTTACTGTCAGCATCTAATAAGTCACCTGCACAGCCAGAGAAAACACACTTGCCATGGTTCCTGTAAGGCTGGGTAAGTGTCCTGTGATCCCAGTGTGCTGCTGCTACCCCTGGAGCAGACAAAGGGGCAGCTCCCAGCCCTGTAAATCAGCCCAGCACCATTGTGCTGGGAGAGCCATGCTAATTCATCCCGCCAGGAGCCGCTGACCTGAGCCCTCCCAACAATGGCACTACAGAGAGCTAATGTGCTCTGGGTTACTTGCTAATTCCTGCAGCATAATTGGCCAGCATGGAAACAGGAGGAAAGATTGAAGTTCATAACTAATTGCAACCATTACCCAGACAGTGTTATTTATGATTAACTGCATGCAGGAGGCCCGATTCTGATTTCACTCACATCTCTTTCCAGGCAGTTGTTTGACAGGTAGCTGGTGACGTTTCCCATGTGCCCAGCTCCTGGAAGAGGCCCACCCTCATGGCTACAGCTGTGTTTTCAGCACATCAGGTTCTGCAACACACTGACAACATGAGCAAAACAAGGTCTTCAGGGCTTGAACTCTAGGCTGAATGAAAAAACATCAGCATTGCACTTGTTCTTTGCTTCCCTGTCAGCAGAACTCTGCCAGCCCACCCCTGATGCCCCAGGCAGCCTGGTGACCTGTCTGCCTCTTGACTCCCATATTTACCTGGCTGTTGGGTCAGGTGGGGCCTCTGCAGCCTCATCTGACAGGCTCACCACTGGCATTACCAGTGTTTCAAATCCTCATGGGCTGCTTCCCATGGAACAGGAACAGAGTGGGCAGATTCCCTCAAAAAGCTCACATGGCATTTACAGTTCAAAAAACACAGCTTCCCTTTCCCATTTTCTTCCAAAGGGCTGGCCCTTGAGTCTCTGCAGGAGCTTTTGGGAGTGCTGCCTTCAGCTACAGGTGCTCAGTGTAGAAACCCAGCTGGAGGGAAGGCGGCTCAGGGCAGTGTTACTCGAGTAACTTTGGAGCTTCCTAAACAGAGTGGGAATTCCTAAATCAGTGGGAATTCCATTGGCACTGCCCTGAACATGGACTCATACACAAACATACAAATGTCTGTGTGCATATACATAAAATGTATGAGATCAAGTCTCCCAAAAGTGCCCTTGTTGGACACACTCATTATGTTTGACGCAGCCAGGTCAAATCCGGAGTCCCTTGCAAAGAATGAACAGTTCCTTATCTTTATTTTCCTGAGAGCCCTTGTCTAAAAACCATCATCTGCAAACTGTAATTTTTCTCCACCTTTCATAAATATCAGCAATTGTGCAGCCCTCTCTCCCCCTCTCTTTTTCTTATTCAGGATATCAGGCAGATAAGAATTATCAGTAAAGGTCATCCTCAATTTCTGTACAGAAATGATCTGTCTCCGGTATGTAATAAACATTTATCCATGCCTTTATTAGCTATATTGGATCTGACAGTTCTGTTAAACCATTTTCTTTCATTTTGCTAGGTCATGACGGTTAATGCTGCTAAAAAATCTCATCACTGCTTTTGATCACTGTATTGTCTTCCCAGCATTAGCAGGATTTTGTAAAGGTAAGCACTGGCTGGAATGACCTATTAAAGTTACAGCCCGTTGAGCTCCCGGCTTTTTTCTCCCCACAATAAAAAGCAAAGAAGTGCAAAGCATAAATTCTACTCTCGGGGTTATATTTAGTTGGGCAGCTGACATTTAGGAGAGCAGCCACTTCAAGCCTGCTTTGCACTGGTTTCGCTCCATCTTTCTCACATCCCTGAGTTTCTGAGATGGTGCTGGAAGCCACAGCACAGCAAATGAGCACAATTAGTGGGACCAGGAGGTGATGATGTCCCAGTTAACCCCCACCACACTCAGAAAGCACTGGCTCAGGGTAAAGCCACAGGGACTATCAGAGAGCATGAATATCCTGCTGAGCCTTCCCAGAATCGGGGTCTGCAAAGGCAGCGATGGAAATGCAACTCCCTCCCCTGCACCTGGGCAAGGCTCATGGTCAGTACAACTCTGCCAGCCTCTGGGGGCAGCTCAGTGTGAGTTAAAGCTGCTGTCCTGCCGAGCACTGCAGCCAGGAACAACAGATCCACATGGCAGAGGTATCCCTTGTGAGGGCTGGCAAGACAAACCTGGCCCCAGAAGGAACTCCCTCCTCAACCCCCCGTGAGTTGTGAAAAGTTTAAACACAGTTACAAAGCTGAGCAGAACACTCTGCTGAGGGTAGAACGGGGCAATATGGGGATACTGCAGCCACAACGAGGGAACTAGAGCTACCTTAAACACCCACACCTCAAAATCCACCTGCCATCCCATTTTCAGGCTGTAACAAGGGGCATGAGATCAGCAGTATAAAGAGTCACATCACCTCCTCAATTTCCTCAAGCAACCCCTTATTTGGTAGCAACAGCCCATGCTTTTTCCTTCTCCCTGGGTTGCACCCAGTTACAGCTTCACCAGCCTCCAAAGGTGAACAGGAACAGACTGCAGCAACTCCCAAGAACAAGCAGAATGTTATCCTGCTCTCCACGACAACAGGCATCTCAAACAGACAAATCTGCCCAGTGCATCTCCCTGTGCTCTCCATCTCCCTGTGTCCTGCCAGCCCATGTTCCCCACTGCCCATGTGATATGTACATGCAGCAGCACAGGTCCTACCTTCTCATAAAAATGAATGGCAACCCTGCACACACAGGGACTTGTCTCCCTGGTGCCAGGATCCTGATCAGCCCCAGGGAAATGCATGAATTCCCTGCCCTGGCTTTCTGCTTGCCCGAAATCCCACAGCTTCCAACAAAGGAAGATCAAGGGTGCTAACCCTGCTGCCCCAGCTGACTTAACCCAAGGCACGTTCCTGGTACCCACGTTCAGAGCGAGAGGCCTCCCCTGGCTGTCCCTCAGTGGCCACCCAGCATCAGCATCTCCCTGTGGTAATTCACAGCCAGGCAGCCAATGGCCCGGGCTGGGCAGCCAGGCTGCTCAGACACCATTATCCTTCTCTCCAGCCCAGGCTGCAAGTGCACACAATAGACACACAGCCCCAGAGATGCACTCTGACCCTGGTGCTACAGACCACCAGGCTGCTAAACAAGGGGCAGGACCCCTGTGGTCATGGGAATCTCCAGCATGTGGTTTAAAGCTAACTCTGTGTGTGCTGGTGAGTTCGCCTAAGCTAACTCTGACATTTTGAGAGGGATGTCTGTGTGGAAGGAGTTATCCCTCTGGACATACACACACAGACACAGGAGCAAAGGGGGAGGAAGAGGGAGAAAAAACTCCTCAGAGCAGCACCCAGGTGAGCAGCTGCTGCCAGCTCACTCACTACAGCTCCTCTTCTACACATCCCAACAGCACTCAGAGGGGGTGTGGAACAACTGGGTGTGAAGGGCCAAGCTTCCAGCAAAATAGAAGCCATGATGTCTGACTCCTCTGTGAGCCAGCAGATTTGTGGTAAGAAGCAAAAACACCCACTAAAATCCCCTAATGGACCGATTTGGCCAAGTTATTTATCTTTACTATGAAGACATGTAACATATCCTGCTATATGCTGATGGATTTTAGTAGCAGAAAAACACAATCCTAAAAAATAAAATCCATATCCACATAATGCAGCTGGTAGTTAATTACAGTATGTGACACTTTGAATCCACTGAGTTGATGACACTGAGCTGATTTTTCTTGCCTTAGTTTCTGCTAAGCAGGTTGGCAAAGAAAGAAAACAGTTCATCTACTAACAAGTTTAACACAACTCTGAAATAAATCACATCCCAAAGCTAGAAGCCTGCCTCAGTTTAGTAGTGAAATCATTTGTTCCTAGAACAAAAAACGAAAACCATAACCCCCAATCCTGCCCTGAAGTCATTACCAGCATGATCCTCTATTTGAAGTCTTGCAAAACGCTCAAGGAATGGCCCTTGTGATTTGGCCAAAGCAAAACAGGCACTCTGCAGCTCTGCACAGGCCAGAGGAAATGGAGATCCCAGTATGAGAATATTAAATTATTATGGCTTTTGCATCAGGGGGCACAACTGCAAGTGGCCCCCCTCCTCTGCAGGCCAGGCTGTGCCACTCCCTGCCGTGAGCTCTCACTGTCATACCCAATATTGACACGCTTTGATAATGATAACGTTGTCAAGAAAATAGCAGGGAAGTTTCAGTAGGAACTCCATATTCAAGAGCCAGCTGTGCACAGCCCCAGTCACTTTTTCTAAGGAGATGCCTTCAAAAAGCAGAATTCAGCCTTGCTCGTGAGAAAAAAAGAAATGACTCCATTACCCAAAAGTAGAAGAAGAAAGAAAAGAAGGTTATTGGACAAGAGAGGGACGAAGACCATTTCCTGGAGATGTTTATACATGAGTTTAAATTTATTTTTGTTCCCAAAGGCATTTTGGTCAGTGCAAGCAAATAACACGGCAAACAGAAGAGCAGGCCTTAAATCAGAGAATAATTACCTTTGTGAGCTTTATTGATTGCACTGATCGAGCTGAAAGAGTTGGGGGGCTTTTCTCCCTCATCCACCTCCTCGCATGACATAACCATTCAACAGCTCAAATGAGGTGGGACATAATGTGATTTTTGGCAACAATGGCACCATTGTTGAAGTCCAAAAAATCTGTATTTCTTAGGGTTTTGGCAAACTTGTTCCTTTGTGCACCCAAAATAATGGCTTCAAGAAAAGAGAAAGGAGAAAGAACGAAGTCTGCTCCCCCTCCCCTTTGCCCTTCCTGCCTGTGGCAGGCTGTCATCCCGAGTCACCCAGGCTGAGGAGCTTCAAGCTCTGAAGGAAGAGCCCTGCTGGGGTGCTTGGGAAGCCGACCCTGTGCTGCATGGAGGGCAGCCCAGCCCTGTGCTGTGGCACTGGCAGGCAGACTCCACCTGCCTCTCCTGTGCTTTTGGATCACTTTGGCCTCGTTTCAGGAGTTTTCTTTGGAAATTCATCTAATCCAAGTGTTTTCTCCAGTGACTTATGCTCCTCTCCAAATCAGCTGAGACAGAGAAATTACATATTTGCTTCTGGGTTCAGCAACTTTCTGTGAACAGACTGCTCTGAGCACTGCTGGTCTGTTGTAACCTCAGCCCCAAAGGCCCTTTTCACCAACAGGGAGAAAAAGGGGATCAGAATCGAAACCACCTCGAGCTAAGTCAACCCTCCCTCTCTCCTGCTGACTTTCTGCAGTTCCACCAGGTTTGTATATGGTCCTTTAGCATAACTGAACTCACAGGCTGCAAGTCAGAGAGCCCAAAAAGCAGGGGAGCAATGTCACAATGTTTTAGATGATTTGTGCTGACCAGGGTGTACATGTTTCTGGCTCTTGCAGGAGTCAGAAGCAAGCAGTGCAGGCACAGAAACCTACCTGTGCTTCCCATGAAAATGGGGACATGCCTTTTCACTGTCTGCTGCCTGCACAGTTATTGTACAGCAAGAGTGACATAAGCATAAACCCCCAAGAGGTGAAGTGCCTTCCCTGACTCACGTTTGCAGTGCATTGTTGCCTGAGCAGGAACCAGCACAGAGGATGCAGCACAGAACAAACCCACAGGATTCCTGGGTCAGCTGGAGCCTCGGGAAAGACATTTCTTGAAGGTGGGACCTCTAAAAAGAAATCAACAAGGAGCAGAGGTTACTTAACTGGATACTGCCAAGATAAACACATACTAAAGTAAGAATAGCAAGCCCTTCCCTCACCTCTGGCAGAACTGCCTTCTTCAGAGGGGTTTGAAAAGCAGATCACAGTGCTAATAATCCAACCTGGACATGGTGTCCCACCGCCATCTCCCTGTCAGAAGACAACAAAAAGAGAACAAAACACATTTTAAATGCTTTCAAGGACACCCTACTATTCTAGCAGGGTAGACACAGACATTCACTATGCAAACACAATTATTTATGTTCCAGCAGCACAGCCTCACTCCCCCAAAAAAGCCCAGGCAAGGAGTTACCTGCACACTCATCTCTTTCTGCCTCGGCCAGGCAGTCTCCATCACAGGCCAAGGGACAGGCTGCCTCAATGCCAGTACTGGAGGCAGCATTCCAGCTGAAGTCAAGAGGGTGCAAACTGCCTGAACTCCCTGACAACTTCATTTCCTTCCCTCTCCCACCAGGGCCTGCTCCTGTGTTTCAGCTCTGAACTCCTGCTGTGCCACTCACTTGTCCCTCAGGACTAACAAGTGCACATCGCTGTGCCTTTCAGAGGGAAATGTGTCTGCAGAGCAGGAGGAAGAAATCCAAGGGATAGGAACCAAGGAATAAGCCCCAATTTTTTAGTCCTAAACACAGGGCACATACATAAGTACAGAATATAGGATTTGAGGGGTTTCCTGGATTTTTCCAGCTTGGACAAGCAAGGGAACAAGCATTTAGCTGTGAGTTGCTCAGTGTGGAAGGGCAATGTCAGGACTCCTGCCACAGCCCAACCATATCCCCAAGGTAGCTGCTCTCTCCTTTGAGAGGGGCACTGTGGGACAGGCAGGAGAGGGGGAAGGGGGAGGCTTTTCTTTACACTTGTGCTGTGCTGAATGTGGACCATCTGTGCCCCCAGCTGGAGTGCTGGAGATGGTCTGGCACTTGAACCACACCATATTTACAGATCTAAACACAAATGGCTACTGCCTGATTGTTTCATGATTCATTAGTCAGACAAGCTCTCCTCTCCCGCCAGCACAGCTGTTACAGAGTAAACCTTTGTCACTTAATAGGCCTGATTATTACTTTCCATCAAAGGTATTGATCTGTGTCATCTCTACTTAAGGGAAAAGGGGTGAAGGGAAAAGGGGGCCAAAACGTGTCAGGAAAACAAGAAAGGGAGGGTGGGGAAAATTCCTAAAGAATGCCATTTGTGTGGGGCGCAGGGGCAGCGGTCAGTGTGTTCCATCTCTCCTGGCTGTGCTGTATTCATGTATTCATTTGCCACGGGGCCGGGGTTGCTGGTGGAGATGCAGCGCCTCCCATGACGTGCCACACCAGACTGCTGCACTCACACAATATGGCCATGCATATCATTGCTCGGCCGAAGACACAATGTGAATTAACAAACAGTGCTTCGAAGGAAAAAAGAGAGATCAATTGAGACACGCAGCAGAAGGTAAAAATACAGGTTCATCTCCAAATACCAGGCAAAGGGTTGAAGAGACTGATGGCGAGACTTCAGTGAGCAGCCCCAGGGTTGGGCCCTCACCCACCAGTTTACACCAGTGGAGGAGCTGGCCCTTTTTGTTGGGCACAGGAGCTCGGGTAGGACGTGGCCTGTTACATCATTGCCATGCAGTGTTTCCCCACAGCCTGAGCACTCCTCGTGGCTCCGCAGCCGCCCACTTCCCTGCTTCCCTGCTGTACTTGGGGTACTAACCTGGTACACACTGTGCCAGCTCCCAGGTGGGCAGTTCAGAGCCAGAGATGTGGCAATGGGGAGCAAGCGAGCTCTTCAGCAAAGGGTCTCACTCTTTTCACTTTCCTTGCATTTAAAGGATCACTTTCCCTGAAGCAAATGTCCAAAGCCATTCTCCAGACCCTTTTCTGACTAAAGAGCAGTGAAACTGTGGGAGCTACAGGACAGACAAGGAGCCCCAGCAGAGACTGCTTGGCTTGTGCCCACAGCAGCACAATAGTGTCACAACCCAGGATACTGGGATCACGGAGGAATAAAAGCAGTAAATGTGCCTTCAGAGCCAAACATGACATACAAAGCCAGTGTGGATGTTCTCAGTGCTGCATCTGCTCCTCTGTCAACCCAGGAACAGTTTAAGGGGCAACCACAAAATTACTGCTGCTCAGCTACTCTAGAACATGTGCTTTCTGGGTGAAATCCACTCCCCTCGTTCCACACCTTGATAGCTCGAGGGCAGGGCAAGGAATCATCTTGTAAGAGCTTTTGGACCAGAGAACTCCAGAACCCAAACTCACTGACAGACCAAACACACACAGCTAAACTCACACCCCTCAGGAAACCTGCCCCTCCACCCAGATCACATTCCCACATCCCGAGGCACACTCATTTTAGTCACATGGGAAGCAAACTCAGAAGGCTGCACAGGTGACACTGAGCAAGAGCTGTGACACACAGTCCCTGGAAAGTGCTGGTGCCAGGCAATCAGTCCTGTGGCTGTGGTGATAAGGGAGCTGTCAGACCCCACAGACACCTTTCTCTCGTCTCCTCCTGCCCTACAGCAAGTACCAGAAGGGTAGTACCAGCATGGGGAGTGAGGAACTGGAGAGATGCTGGACATTTTAGCTTTACCCATTTATCTTGCCAATGTATCAAGGAAGAAAACTGCCTAGTCAGTGGTTAAAGAGGGACAAAACTGACAGACTGAGGTGATGCCTTAGAGCTGAAGTTAGGAGCAAACACCATCCCATTTAAGAGCTGTCCTGGCAGGGCAAAAGGTGTCCCTTTGTCACAGAGGCATTCACAAGGAGGCTGCACAGTCAGGAACAGGCTGTTGGGAACTATCCTGCAGGTCCTCACCACTGTCAATGCTTCATTTCCTTCCCTTGGAGACCATCTTTGGTAGCTGGTGACAAGGAGCAAGGAGCCAGCAAGGGAGGGGAAGGACATAAAAAAACCCAAGGAAAAAACCCCAGTCAAGTAGCTCTTGAATAAAACCTTTCCAAAAAGTTTCCAAAATCTATCCTTTCTAGGGACTTGCTAAGAGCAGAGTTTTATTATTGGGGTTTCTTTCTGTCCTCACCAATGCAAATCAGGAGCAATTGCACATGAGCCCCACATCACACCTGCTGTCAGTGTAGCCCAGGAAGGCCCCAGAGACACATCAGCATTATCAGCAACACCTCCCCAGCTTCACAGCAAAATTCAGACAGAAACTTCTTCCTGGAATGCATCACAGACTATGCCCCAGTACCCAGTTGTGGGTCCTTCTTCCTAAGTCAACAGGCACTGCTGGCTGGGGTGGATCTCCCACCTCCTTCCAACACTCCCTCCAGGAGCCTGGTAAAGTACTGCCCCTCACAACTGAATTGTGTCATCAGCCCAGGACACCTTCCCTGGGAGGGGAGGGGGAAAGGGAAGAAGAAAAAAGAGAAAGCTTCAGGTCAAACGATTGATTACGGCTCTGAGTTACAGGGGGCTATTGATTTTTCATTAAACACCATGTACTGCTGTACAGCAGAAAAAAAGTAATTCATTGATCCGAGCTGTGGGCCATGTTCACTTATTGGCTTCCTGCCACATCCCATTATTCCCAGCTCTAAATGTATACTGAAGTCAGTTCATTCTCATCACTGCCTCCTGTCACCAGAAATGTCTCTCACTAACTATTAGTTTAATCACCCCTTTCTTACAACGGTAATGAGTGATAATATCCAGCATTATGGCAGATTCATGAATATTATTCATTGTATTCTGGCTCTGCATCTCACAACGTTCCAGTTAAGGGTCTGTGGTGTCTCCCTTGCAAAGCTCCCAGGCCCGGGACTATATAAATCACTCCTCAGAATTTGCTGCTGGCAGAAGTAAGGATCTCTTGGTTCTGGAATAATATTGCTGGAACTGCTCTCTGCAATGTCTTTCTGGCCACAGTCTGGCTGCAGTCAATGAGAGCTGGAAAGGGGAGGAAAAAAGAGGGAGAAAGCAGAGGAACTTGGCCAGCTCAAGCTGCTTTTTGCAATGCATTAAAATGCCATCACTCCACAAAGAGGATGATCTCGCTGTTATGTTGGACAGCGACTCGGGGACGGGCACACTCCTCCTGCAGCTGACACACAGGCAGCACTGCCTGGCTCTCTTGCTGAGAGTGACACTTGAAATCTAAGAATGTCTTCTCTGAAGCCCTTTGCCTTCTGTGTTTGCTAACCTGCTCTTTGGGAGCGCTGCTTGCCACGTTTTCTCGCATGAAGTGGCTTTTCCAATGTGTTCCGATACACTGCTTCCCCCTGAAGCCAACCTCCTGTGCAAGCTCTTCACAGTTTGTGGTGAAGGAGAAGCCTGCTAATTCCTGCTTCTGAGTCCAGAGCCTGCTCTTGAGAGGTCAAGTGGGGCTCAGAGGGGCCATCTGGAGAGGAGAGGAACAGCAAACTCCAGACATCTACTTGCCTTTGTGCAATGGGGCTCTGCAGAGGGGGGATGAAGGGTCCCACAAAGAGGCAAGGGAGGCAGTACCCACTGTAAATGAACTCCAGTGAGGAACAGAGCTAATGGCTGGGTTATGGCGTGTGGGAATAAGGCAGAGGATGACTGCAGGGACAGCAGGGATCTGCCCAAAGGCATGGGGTGGAGCCCAGAGGGAGCTCTGATTCTCAGAGGGTGCTCCAGGGACAGATAACACTTTTCCTACCAGACACATGAACAAAAGAGCAGCTTATCTATGTCAGGTAGTTATATGGCTCCTATTATCAATCTCTGCTGTGTTTATTCTCACAACATCCTGAAGAGGGAAGGAAACACAACCCTTGCAGATGGAGCAAGATCTGCCTGGATGGATTTTGAGTGTGTCAGGGAAAAGTGTCACTGAAGTTAAAGAGAGCAGGATCCTGACTGTCCAAGACACTTCAGCCTCTGTACCCCACAGGATATCACTTAGGAGCCAGTGTTCAAATACATCTGAGGATTTTGATTTAACCCAAGCTCACAGCAGGAGCCTGCAGCAGAGCAGACTTATCTCCCATGTTCTCTGGGCAATGCTGCTCCCATTCCTGCCAAGACAGACACAGATCACAGACAGCAGCATCCTGCACCTACATGGAACTCCCCAGCATCACAAGAATTTAGAGATGGCCCAGAGCTGTTCCTCTGGCTGCCTGAACATTCCCCATCTCCCAGGAAGTCTTGTGCCTGCAGCAGTCAGGTCATTTAAAACGGACTGGGTGATGCCATTAAATCTCACCCGAGGAATGAAGCCCTTGCTGGCAGGACCTCTTACTCCTCTAATGTCCTCACCCTGTGCCAAATGAACAGCCTTGATGGCACACCATTTGCAGAGGACAGAAAACCTCTGCAGAGCTGGAGCCACCAGCCCTTCTGGGGGCCCTGCCAGGAAGAAACACACTTTAAGACAGTTCAGCTCCCGCAAGTTGGAGAGAACCAACATTTTACTACAAAAGCAATTTCCAGCCCAAGTTCAGAACTGACCCCTTCTCTCATTCCCACCAAGTGCCTTCCCATCCATCCATGCAATGGGCCTATCAGAGCCCAGAGGCTGCAGAGCCCCATGAATTATGTGTGTGCTTGTCAGAAGCATGGCCTAAACACTTACAGTGCTGTAAATATAAACTCAACAGCTGCTGTGCCTTACAGTTCAAGGTAAGGCAGAATAGCTGACGTAAATTGTGCCAGCGTGCTATCAACATAAAACAACAGGCCACGATATATTACCGTGAGCCCCGAGCACTTCACATCTGTCTTGACACCACCGTGGGCTTGGCAGCCGTCAGTCCAAAGGAGGAAATACAGCCTGCAGAGGGAATCGTTCCCACCCTCTCCCAGGGCAAGGCAGCACGCTCTGCTCAGGCAGCACTGAAGGATTCGGGCCACGAGGCACAGGCAAATATGCTGAGCTGTTCCTCAGCAAAGTACCTGTCAGGATGAGTCTCAGTGCAGCTGGGTGCCTAGGCCAGCACATCACCCCGAGCACCAATCTGCGCAGAGCTGCTTGCATTGCGATTTATGCACATCCTCAGGCTGTGCTCACACACCAGGGCAGGCTGTGCCAGCTGCTGCCTCACCACACCACTTCAAACAGCCTCAATCACACCCCTGGCCTGGGCCAGCCTGGGACCCAGGGCCCTCCTCACCACAAATCCCACTGTGCCCAGTACCAACTGCAGTGATGCAAAGCCCTCACTCCCTGCTCCAGAGAGAAGGCTGTTTACTTATGAACAACAAAAGGCTTGGCTAGATTAAGTGCTATTTTAAATCCAGCAAACACATGCACTCATCAAACAGGGTACAGTCCTGAAGGCTCACAGGACAACAGGACACCAAAAATCAGGGATGCAAGACATGGCCTATACCTACTTACTCTCCTGATCTTATTACTCACTAGACAAGATAAAAATAAGTCACTCTTTAAATGAAGTCCTGATTTTTTGATGAGGCTTTATCCTGAGAATTTTGCCTGTTGCTCACTTTAAAAGCCCCAAACCTTCCCCCTGCCCTCCTATGACAAAATCCTTCTGCTCAGGTTTAACTCAAGGCACCTGCCTGATTCTGGTGACATCTGCACAAGGAGTGAGAAATGTTGCTGGAACACCAGGGTGGGAGACAAAGGTACACTCAGTTCCCCTTCCAACACACACACTTGCTGTGACTGGGACCTGAGATGGACTTCAGGACCCCTGGGTTAGGAGGGGCCCAATGTGACCACACGGCTCCTTCAAGGTGAGGCTTCAGGGCTTTGTGGGCCAGAGAATTCAGGTGGTACAATAACAGATTCATCCTCATAGGCCCATCACACTGGAGCCTGGCACCCAAGAGGTGCCTGGCTGAAACATGGCCTGACATCACCAGAGCTCAAGGACAAGGAGTGACTGTGGTCACAACTGCCCCATATTTGTTCTACAATGGCACCACCACTCTGGACACCACAGAGAGGGTTATTTTCCCAGCTGCCTTCCTCAGACTCCAACCTGCAGACAGAGGCTTTGCCCTGGGGAACAAACAGAGCAGAAGTGGAGCAGAGCCAGGCACAGCAGGCATGTGTGACTGCTAGTGAGCACTGAATATTGCCAACCATTACAAAACACAGGAAAATAGCAAGTGAAGCTTTAGCCAGTTTAAACAATCCTACAGGGAATGCTACCAATAGAAACTAATACATATGCAAGCAAGAGCAAGCTGCCTGGGAAATGGAGCACTCGGCCTCTGGTGTCAGATAAAACCCAACACTTACATTGCCTTTGGTCCAACATTAAGTGCATTATTTAACATACATACATCCCCAAAAGACTCTTCCTGAATATCTATACAGATCTTATCTTCTCCAGTTCAAAGTTTTAATGCAGGAGGGCCACATTATGCTTGTGGTCTGAATTAGGAGTGACTTGGTTTTGCTTGTCTGGAAACAGTGCAGATTTCTCCCTAAGCACCTGGGAGCAGGATTTGCCCATGTGGAGACATCTCCCAGCCTGGGTGGTGACGGCAGTCACTTGAGATTTCTCAGGAGCCTCTATTTAACCATCCTCTGCTGTACTGTTGTATTGTCCCAGACCTGCTCATTCACCTGCTCCTGCTGGTGGTGAAAACTCAACTTGTCTCTTTCCCAAGCCTCTCCTCCTCTTCCAGCAGAGCTGTTTTGCTCCCCTGTGCAGTCCTGCTGCACATTTGTGAAAGCTCCTGTCCCAGAGCAAGGGGAAGGGTGAGTGAGGGCCCACATACACACAATGGCAGTGCTGTGCCAGGAACAAAGATCCCACTGGGGGCCGGCAGCACAAGTGGCTGTCACCAGTCAGAGCAGCACTCCAGAGGCCGAGCACTTCCAACTGCAATTCAGACCTGCCATGGAGTTCATCATGTTTATTTAGGCATTAAAAGCAATTTCCCAAGCACATGTCTGTCACATTTAGACACAATGGGCTCGCCCCTAATTAGGAAGTATATGACCTCACTGCCTTTAATTGGGAGAATCCAGCATCCAATCGGGTTCCCAGATGATAGAAGGCAACTGGCATTAGGAGGGAAGTTCAGTGTCAGCTGGTAGGACGTGCACAATACCTGCTGTAATGGCCTCCAATTCATCACCAGCCCTTCCACCATTGTCAATGCTTTGCTCATCAATTTGCTCGTGTACCAACACAAGAGATGAGGAGACAGATACTGTGTCAGAGAGAATGATCACAGCCCAGGAAAAGAGGAGGGGGAAAAAAGAGGAAAAAAGCCCAGGCATGGCAATTTGTGCTTTGGCAAGGCAGCAGGGCAGGCCCAGGGCCAAAGGCAGGGCCAGCCCACGAGGCTGTAACTCTCCTAACTTTATTCCTGCTGATGCCAGATTCGAATCTAGCTCACCAGAGTTTGCTGCAGGCAAGACACCCTAATCCCAAACAGTCCCCTGCCCTTCCAGGGGCTCTGTGCTCAGGCCCATGATATTTTGCCAACTGATTCTTTCAAAAGAGGGGGAAGAGAGGGAAAAAGATGCTGTATATAAAGTACACAAAAAAATTATTATTGCTTTCCTTTTTGTAAACTGTGATAGTAACAGAAGCCCCAGCTCTGCTACCCTGAGAATGGGACAAGTTCAGGAGATGGGGAAAAGAGCATGCAAAACAAGCATTAGACAGGAGGGAGGCTCACATTCACTCCATCACCAAGAACCTCTGTACGTCAAAACCACATCCTCTGTGTTCTAGTAGCAGGACACAAAGATTTCTGCACCTGTAAAACCAGATCCCAGGCCAGTCACCACAGTTTCTTGTCTCAGCTACTCTGTTTCACCAGCATGAAAAATCCCAGCTCCACTCCCTCCACTATGAGCAGCCTCTCTCTTCAGACAGCAATCATATCACCAGGAAAGACACAGAAGAAGTGAAAATTCAGGAGAAAATGAAACATGTTCATGCCTCAAGAATTTCCAGTATTGAAAAACAAATATATAAACAGCCAGACAGATAGATAGACAGAGAAAAGGACGGGTTTTCTCCTTGATTTGGGATGTAAAGCTAAGAACATTCTCTAGAAGGAGATACTTGAATCCAGTTTTTATCAAAAAGCAGATTTCCACCTTTTTCTTTTCTCTGTCAGACCTGCTCACTGCTTGATCTTTCCTGGCTGGCAGATTTTACTGGGGCAGCAGAGCATATAAGTGAAGCGAGACAAATATTCAGGCACAAGGAAATGTGCAGGTAGAAATTAGGGACAAAACCAGCCACCTCTACCACTTAAGCAGCCTGAATGCTGTTCTTAGCACAGTTCTAACACCAAGAAACCAGTCTGAGAGACAGCTAAAGCCTGCACTAGCTGTAGCAAGGCCTCTTGCTTCCTTGCACTCACAGTCCCCTCCTTCATGCCTGCCCTACAATAACCTGCTTCTCCCTGTGATTTCTGCTAGTTTCTGTCTGCTCTTGGCCTGCCTCAGTCTTCCTCTGGCAGCCCAGCTGATGGGCCTCATCCCATCCTCCTGCCCCAATTTCCAGTGGGAAACCAGGAGCCCTGGCAAAGAGGGAGAGCTAGACAAGTTACTGCAGCATTCCTGATCTGTATTTGGAGCACAGCTGGAGAGCCCAGGCAGCCTCCAGCCACAGCTCAGGGTACAGAGCTGGGGGACAGAGCCCAGGCAGCCTCCAGCCACAGCTCAGGGTACAGAGCTGGGGGACAGAGCCCAGGCAGCCTCCAGCCACAGCTCAGGGTACAGAGCTGGGGGACAGAGCCCAGGCAGCCTCCAGCCACAGCTCAGGGTACAGAGCTGGGCCAATGAGGGAGGGAGAAGCTGCCCGCTTACTGTTTCCAGCAGACATAAACCACAACTCCCAGTGTGTGCTCCCAATAACGAGGGGCTGGAATTAGCAGCCACCGAGCATATCGCGTGCAGGATTGATGGGTTAAATAAGCAGCAAACACAAAGGGCAAGCAGGCGGGAGGGAGCTGGCCAGGCTCTGGAGCCCCGTGGTGTTTGGGGGCAGCAGGGCAGCCACAGCCATGGCACACCCCTCTCTCTCCAGGAGCTGCTGTGCTCTGGCTCCGAGGTGGTGCCCTCTCAGCTGAGAGCAGGGGCTGGGGCTGGTGGAGAGGGCAGGGATGGCACTGGGAGGCCTGTGCAGCCCACAAACGTGTGTCCTCAGGCTGGGGGAGCCCCCAGGGTGTGGGCAGGGCTGTCAGCCACAGGAACGCACTGCCTAGCACTGCACATGGCCAAAGAGTGCAAGAGAACATCATTTCTTTAAACTCATCTTGCATTCAGCCAGCTGCATATAAATTTCTCTCTATCTCATCAAGCTCTCACTGTTTGGCCTCCTCTGACTGATATTGGCTCATCATACTTAATCTAGGGTGAAATTTCCTCGTCTGAGCTAAATTACTCGCAGCCATCAAGGGAAACGATATTTATTTTTCGTGGGGCTAATGACCTGTCCCCCGGACCCACCCACTGATGGTTATTTACTAGGGCCCAGATGCTTGGGCTCAAAATGAGTGCTAATGTCAGCGGGGGCCATTCCTCATCCAGGGCTCTGATTGAATTGGAGCGATCCCATTGACATTGACTCGGTGACTTTTAAGGCCATTACCCTCAGCAAGAGATGAACCTCTCATCATTGCTCCGACGCTGACAGCTGATTAGCGACAAATTACAAGCGGGGAGAACCTCAGACTTTGTTGGGTGAGGGAGGGGCAGGAGCACGAAGAGGAGGAGGGCTTTGGAGGAGGTGTGGGGAATGCACAGAGTCGGGAAGGAGGAGTGAGGAGCAAAGGAAGAGGAAGGAGTGGGAGGGGATAGCGACACCCAGAAGCTGCTGCAGCCTGTTGGCACTGGGGTGCTCTTCATGCTTTCACTGGATGTAGAACAGAGCCCACAGCCAAAGGCTGGAGCGAGACAAAGGCACATACTGACCACAGGCAGCTGGAATCGGAGCAGAGGCAGGAGGAAGAACAGAAGGGAAGAATGCACAGCAGGGCCAAACAGCTGGGTGGTCACAGTGCCACCTGGGGGGGCAAGCAGACAGCTTGGTGACCGTGCACAGAAATCACAGGGCTCCTGAAGACAGAAACATCTCCAGGAGAGCAAAGGTGAGAGGTTCCTGACAGCCCTGACATGCATTTCACTCCCGGCATCCCCAGCGTTCTTGGTGAACAGACAGTAACATCAACACAACCACGCACTGTCTCTGTGACCTGTTTTGCCAAGCACACTGACACCAGAGTTTCTCTTTTCACCACTCTTATATCACCTGGAGATACAGTTTTAATGACTGGCCCACACTGACAGTTTTGTTCCTAGCCACAGAAATGCAGCCACGTCTGAAGTCAAACACGGGAGCAGCCAGGAACCCACACCAGCCTCCTGTGCCAGCTCCTTCAAGAGAGTCAAGAGCAGGTGTCATTTTAAAGCTGCCAGAGAAAGATTTCCTACCTTAAAGAAAATGCTACCCACTGTGGATACAGATCTTCTCACCCAGATGATTCGCAAGGCACACTACACTCCCCTAAATAAAGGGGAATATTTTTAGTGACACCATTAATACAGATGGAGCCATCCTGAAAGGCATTACAAGGAGGCTTGTTGCCCTGCAGTCCTGCAGGCTCGGCGACTCTTCACAGCTCACAAAACACCAGGCCCATTTCAGAGAACAAGGGGCATGAAATACAAACGAAGAAAATGCTTGCGAGGCTGAACTGCCACGGTCACAACTGCCCTCTCCCAAATAAAACCTGGCTCTGGGCACTTGGCAAACAAATGCAGTGTGTCTAAGTGCAGCCTGTCCTTTCTGAGACCTGAACCCCAAATGGACCTTCAGCAGCAGTCACCAGAGTTGGAGTCCCAGCCTTGAGCTGAAGGAAAGCTGCTCTGAGGGACCCTGAGCCTGCAGCCAAAGCTCCTCTCGCTGCTGCTTTCCAGCTGCATCTGGCACCTGCCTGCCACTGCTGCTGAGGAAAAGCAGCCCCTCTCTCCTCCACACAGTTCTTTTCACTCATCTCGGGACCTAACATGGACCTGGAACACTGGACATAAGCACAGAAAACTTTCTGCAGACAAAAGACTGGGTTTGATGGGCTCTTTTGGAAGGGAATGCAAAGGAAAGGTTCACTGTCTACAATAAGGTCAGAATAGTGAGCTGATGTGGTGTGCAGGAACGTGTACAGCTGCCACCTGAAGAGGGTCCTTCCCCAAGAACAGGACAAACAGAGGAGCTTTTCCCCCCACAATTAATTTCTCCCAAAAATGCACCATTATGGGGGGGGGTTATCTCCTACAGTACAAAAGAAATTTAAGTAATAGGAGCAAATCTAGCTCCCAGCTGGCCAAATAAAACCCAATCCATTCGCCAACTGCAGCATCAGAACCCTTGGTTACCAAGCCATCTCAGAGCTCCCAGGCAGTGTAAAAGGTCTCACACCATCCCTTCAGAACACCCTTAAGAAGAGCAGAAGAGGGGCTTTCCTGGCACGCAGTGTGACCAAGGCAGATGACACCTGGCTGTGGAGGAGGTGTGAGCAGAGCTGCCAGGTAGGAGCAGCTCGGCTCTGGCTGGGAGCGCAGCGGGACACTGATGGAGTGCCTGCTGCCTGTGTGTGCTGCACAGTTGCTGGGGTGGGTCTGTCTGACCACGCATTCAAATGGGCTAATGCTCCCCTTCCCAGCCTGATTGGTCAATTTGGGTGACATATTTTGGGCAGTTCTGCTTACTCAGTGACTGCAGCTTGTACCCCGGCCACAAATCCCCATCTGCAGCTACAGATGGCCCACGGTTTTTCCTTCTTCCCTTGCCCATTGTGTGAAACAGCTCTTGGAGCCTGCGGAACAGGGGCAGGGATGCAGGGTTGTTGTGTCCTGCTGCACAAGCCAGGTAGACACTCAATTCAACACCGGTAAGGAAACCCCGAGTTCTGAACCTGCAAACTGTCCACTCTGTGCTGCCAAAAGCCCTTTTCCCCAGGTCCAGCTCACACACAGGCACAGCCCAAGAGCACCAGTTCAACACTGTTGCAGGACAAACCACGAAAAAATCCTGCTGAGTTTTTAACTATGCAAACTTGATTCTTCCTGGAGTGTTTAATATACTTTATGTTGGGCTGTGTACAATATTCCCTTTTTCTGCATCTTATGAGGAACAGTAAGACTTACCCAAACCTGGGAATACTTCACAGAGCCTGGAAGATCTGGTGAAAGGCCAGGAGGAAATCCAGATTTATTTGTGTTGCAAAATACCCACCTGTCTTTTCACATCACCTCATTCCTAGCTCCTCATTTTCTACTTCACTACTAATAGTGACACGTAAGATGAAAAAAAAGACCTGTTTCACCACTCAACCAGTCTCCTTTCTGTTAACCTCTCATGAAACTCAACCCAAACAAGAGAAATGAGTTAAACAGAGCAGATTACAAATGCAGCAGCCTGTACATACACTCAGCCACACACTGCCTCTTTCAAACTCCTCGTGCTGCAAGGAGGAGGTGACTTACCTGCACAGCACCATGTACTGCTGGGCTGGTAGTGCTGCCACCCAAACTGCTCCCGAGCCCCAGGGCTTTTGTCCAGCAGTGTATTGGTTGTTATTTCTCACGGTTATGATCACTGTTACCTTCAAAGCAGGGATGCAGAGCCCATTCATGCTCCAGTTCTGCAAGGAATTACACATGCATTACATGTCAGCTGAGGCAAAGCAAAGCCTTGTCCTCCTCCCTACATTGTTCAAGTGCCTCTCCTGCATTTCAGTGCTCTGTACTACAAATACATCTCTTCCTTCTATTTTCTGAGCCTGTTTGCTGCAAAGCCCTGCACTTGTAGAGGCCCACCTTGAGCACCATTGGTGACATTTATTTTACATTAGCCCTACTCTGAAAACACATTTTGTGGGATATTTTGCCAGCTGGGCCCAAAACTATTAATCCATTTTTGAAATGCAGGCCATTTTGTTTTTAATCACACACTTCTATTTTGAGTTGGGTGCACTGTAATCCATGGAGTTCTGTAATTTTCCACTTCATTTATTTTGGATTTAATGAGCTGGTAATAATGTATATTTCCAGCTGAAATGACTGCCTGAAATGTGGAGCAGAAAGTCACATAAGTAAAGAACTTGGGCAGGGAACATTGCTGCCAGAAGTTTTATGGAAATAAATAGAGCAACCTGAAGACACAGAAGATCCAAGAGAAATCTGCCAGCTCTCCCAGAGTGAAAGCCATGGATAAATGCTGGTTTTCCCTTTTCATTAGCTGTATATAAGTATTTTTGGTACTAACTGCTATGTTAGGCTAGACCATTGAGGAAGTCCTGATGCACCTCAGCAGAGCACCAGTTACAGCCACAGGTTCTGATTGCAGAGGGGAAATCCCCTGGTCATTAAAGCCTTTGGCCCAGCTCCCATTGGAATCAGGCTGGGATGAGCTGGATGATGCCCCTCCCAAGTCAGGTGCCTATCCTCCACATGGGCAGACTGGACAGGGGAGTGGTTTTTGAAGGCTCTGAGCAACCAGCAGCTCTGAAAGATGCTTGGAAATTAGGCCACTTAATTAGATGTACAAATATGGGGCACTATTTTGTACCTTGGAGTTCTTCCACAGAGTACAGGTTCAAACTGCTTTTCCTCTCCTCCAGGAGAGCAGCAATTTCTTGCTGAGCAACAGCAACCAAAAGTTTCACCTGTTATATGCATGTTCATGTCTGATGTCTGCTCTTCTGCTCCCTCTGGGCACCTACAATTGACACTATCATGTCATTACACCTTTACAATCCTTTTTTGGATTGCCAAAGGTGGCCAGGATCAGTTAAATACAAAGCAGCTTTGCTTCATGTGAAAACACACAAGGTTTTTGGCTTGGTTAATTTCTAAAGAATCCAAGAAGCTGCATCTCCTTGCATAGCACCTTTTGAAATACAACACCAGGTACAACATCTCCTCAGCTCTCCATCCCTGGTCAGTGCCACGCAGTGCCAGAGAAGGGGCAGCCCTTGGAACAGCCATCTTAGACAAACATGTTCCCTGCTAGCAGGCACAAGCCAAATGTTGTGTCTTCCAGCCAGGATCTGGCCCAGTCGGGCTGTGTCATCTTAGAGCTCAAGAGGAAACTTGGCAAAACCCCCTCATCTCCCTCTTTAACAGTCCAACTGCTTTTAAAGGTGATGTTTAAATTATTAGTTTAAATGCTACATTCACAGTCCTGCTCTGCAAAGGGTAAACAAAAGCTGATTAGCCAAAGACATTTCCCCCTATAATTAGATTCACTCCTCAGTTTTAAGAAAAAAAACCCAAAATGCAAACCAACACAAAAGTCATAAGGAAAAAGAGTCATGTGGTATATTTTCCCTGCTCTCCTCAGGGTCCTCTGAATAATGTGGCTGTGCTAATTGGTACCCATTAGGGCAAGAATCAGAATCCCACTGCCCCAAACACTTTGCCTTTTCCTGATAATTACAGAGGCAGCAAACGACCCCCCAACAATTTCAGGGCTAATCACAGAGCACCCTGTATACACTGTAATGCTGCATTATTCAAAAAGGTAATGAAATTCCAGGAAACATCAGATGCAGCAGGTACATGAAGATAATTTTGTTTTTATAACCAATTTCAGTCAGATAAATACTAGAATCCTTTCCAATTTTCCCCCCATGAAACTAAAGTGTCACTGAGATTTACAGCCCCCTCAAGTTCTCTTTTCAGAGGAACATTCATTTACATAAACAGATAATCCCAGATAAAAATTTCCATTAGACAAAGGTGAAATGGATCAATTTTCTCTGCCAAGACAAATCTTAAATCTTGAACAGATAGGGTCATTATTACACCAGGCCCATTTCAGAAATAATGTATTAAAAAAAAAATCAGCCGATAGCAGCCATTTCCAGCTTTCCAATTATCTTTAAGAAAAGCTTATTCTGTGGACAATAAAGCACATTACTGCACAATATGATACAGTCCATAAAGATCACAATGTTTTATGAAAGGTTAAAGAAAGCTCAGCACATTTAGGGGAATGTCATAACCCACAAAGTCTTTCAAGACTTAACCAGCTCGGTGTGCAGGCTGTGCCAGTGCTGTGCTGTCCTGCTGCCTGCACAGCAGTGCCTGGGGAGCTCCTGCAAACGGGGGCACATCCTGCAGAGGCAGAGTTGCAGCCCCTCCTGCCCACCTCCCACCTGCCCACGGCCCCCCTGCAATGCCAGAGGGCAGCACCCAGCTTTGTCAGGCCCCCAGGAAGGGAGTTTATGAGGGGTGACAGCAGCAAGGGGGAAGTGCCAGAAATCACTGCCTAATAGACACAGCAGTCAAGGCAAAACAAGCAGCAACCTACCTGACTCGATTTTTCATCTAAAAGGAATCAGATTTATTTGCCATTTAAGTAGCTGCTCCTTACAGCCACCACGTGAGGAACAGGGAGAGCAGTGCTGTGGGACTGAGTGACACCTGGCCAGAGGCAGGAAACGAGACCCCATCACAAGAGAGAGCTTGCAGGAAGGCTTTATCCTGCTCGGTGCCAAGTGCAGTCCTACAGAGCCCTAAGGTGGCTCAGGATCACGGGTGATGAGGCTGCACAAGTCCCTGGGAGTGCTTTAGACACCACGAGGCAATGAAAAGTTCCTTCTGCACTGCTAGAAATGCAAGTACCTTTCACTGACACCAGGAGAAAAGGCTGGCATGACCCAGCTAAGCCATTAGACTGTTCCTACAGCTCTATCAGCTCCCCAGAGAGATGGCAGCTAAAAATTAACACCTCTCTGATAGAAGTACCAGTCAGATTTGGTAAGCCATGTTTGTGCTTCTATTTCTGTCCTACAGGAACATGACAGAAAAGCTGTTGTCACCTTCAACAGCTTGAAACAAACTGTACACTACAAAAAGAATCACTTTGTGCAGAATTTCTGCATGACTACATGTCATGAAATCGTAAGAGAACGTCTTCTGTATAAAAAGGGGATTTTCTGTAAAGTGAATAAATGCCCCAGTGCTAAACTTAAATTAAAAATAAGCACAGAAAACACATCTGCTCTATCCCACCCCAAACAGCAAAGAAGCCAGCAACAACAGCACTGGTTTTCAACTTCATAAACCCTTTTAGCCCATGTGTAAGTCACTACAAAGATAAGGCAGCAACTCACCTCTGCCAGCTCTCTCTTTCAGACACACACACACTGATTTCGCTGTCTGTGGTGGATACAAGGTGTGGCATTTTCAAGGTGTTTGTCTTGCAGCAGGTTTATGCAGAGAGAACAGATCTCCAACAGGCTACATGATTTACTGACCACTGCACGGAGGCCACTGTAGAGGAGGGACTTTGGTTGTCCAAACAGGGGCCACTGGATCACCTTTCAACTCGAGATCTGGTCCCACATGGTACTAAATAGAACAAGATAACTGCTGCAACCCAGAACAAACCAAACAGCCCAAGCAGGCTTCTCCTATGAAGCAAGACAACTGTGGTGGATCAAGCTGGGTTCTCATCTGCCCCACCATGCAACATTCCAGCCGAACTTTGACTGGCTGAAGGTGCAGAAATCGCATGAAAAGTTAAAAACAATCTTGATTTCCAAAAGTGTAGGGCAATGTGATTCAAACTGTCAGGAGAAGCAATCACCATGGCTTGAATACTCAGAACTTGCAGTTCAGTAGAAGACAGTACATGCCTGGCTTCCTAATTTTAGAGAATTGCTTTAATTTTGAGTTGAGGAAATCTTCCAAGTAGAGCCATACTTCCTTTAACTGCTATCAGAAACTTTTTTAATGTGTGGAAGTATTTACTATTGCTACCACTGGTGTATCAGTCATAACATCTAATGATGTGGAGATTGTTGCCTTATAAAATTCACAGCTGGGTAGCTACATGGCTCAAGGCTAAAACCTACTTTAAAATCCAGTGTTTTAGGAGGAGAATGTTTATTAAAACACTTTGCCCATTAAAAATATATGACATATCATCGGTCATTCCATGTGATGCAGTGCCAGCCCTTTTTTAGGCAGTCCACTTGGGAGGACTGCTGAAAACCTGGCAAGGCTGTTTGACAAGTCCACATCCCAAAAAAAAAAAGAGGCAGAAAAGGCAGTGCAGCAGGCTGGCAGCACCTCAGCAGTGCCCCTGCCGTGGTGTGCACAGAACTCACTCACACACACAGCCACAGTTGGGCTCTTCACGCTGACAGTCCCACACTGACATGCTTGCTTGATCTCCTCATGGCACAACTTACACTGAAATAATAATGAGGCTGCAGGTCTGGGGTGTTTTCTGGAAACGTGGTGGAGAGAGAAATGTTGATAAATATTCTTTCAGCGACTCCCCGGGCATTTGGCATGCACTTCCATGAGCTGATTTCCATCCTCACCTGGAGAACACAAGGATGAACACTCTGAGGCTGAATGAGGAGCCCAGAATGGCTGCCTCTTCTCCCATTCCCCATGTGCACTGGGTAAGCAGAGCTGCTGGTACTCGACAGGAAGGACCCCCCCTTGTCAGGAGTGAATGCCTCTCTCAAACAGGAATTCTGGATACCCAAGGAGGGCTGGACTGCCTGAACACAAGCAGGATGGGGGGTTCCCAGACCCAAGGTGGCAGCTGGGTTCTGTGTGGTGTTTGCCCTGTCAGCCCAGCCAGACTCCTCACCTATGGCAGAGTTACCTGCTCTTCCTGCTCAGCACACCAAAGACAGGGCCAAGCAAAGAACAAAAGCTGTTGAAATGGCTTTCCTACTGCAGCAGAGGTTCCTCTGGGAAGTTCAACACAGTCATGTCCTGGGGCCCAGGAAAGCACAGCCCATCCAGTACATCTTGGTTCTACGAGAGTCCAGCAGAGCCTTTGCTCTGGACTAACTCTCCAGCAAAAGGAACACCATGTTTTATACTTGAAACAGAAATCACCACTGCTAACAACCATGAAAATAATCCTGACCTCGTTGCACATCCCCTAGTCTGACAAAGTATGGATACCGTTATTCATATTTGTACAGTACAAATGTTCCCAAAATGTCAGCCTTTCCTAATGACCCTAAAGAGACTGAAAATCAAAGTGCAGTTCTGGGCAGGCAAGTGACTCTATTAAAAAGAGACAGAGAGAGCCTGTGGCCATTGCCCATAGCTGTTCTGAGCTGCCTTCCAAGTTCTATATATTAACCAAGCCTATGCACAAATGCCATGTTTTTAACTACTGTCAGCACTGCACAGTCACTCCAGCAGCAATCGAGCAAGCTGTTCTGCCTCATGCCTCATCACCATTTCTCACACTCTGCATCAAAGCACCAGCATTAGCCAGTTCAGCTGCCCTTCAAACTTCCAGCTCCAGTCAGGAGGAAGCATCTGGGGCCGTTGAGCTGCTCATGAGGCTGCCCAAAAAAGCCACCACTTTTGGGACATGCTGATGAGTCTCGTATGACTAACAAGAAGCAGTACACAGCATGGTTTGTGAGCTAAAGAAAATGGCAAGGAGGATGCTGGAGAACAACAGAGCCAAATGCCAAAAAACTCTAAGACTAGGAAACAATCTTCTATGGACATTGCTTAATGTTTGACAACTTAAAAAAAACCAACACATTAGTTAAAGTATGTGGAATTAATGGATTAAATGATCAAATAATTTGATGATAAAAGGGGAAAATCAGGCAGAAAAGCAGGCTACCAATTCCCTTCCCTCTCTTTTTTGCAGAGACCTTTTAGTCTAAATAATGGCTTTAGTGGAGCATTCCAGGGCCCCCAGGGCAACATCGAGAGGGGACTGGGGCACCTATGACCATGAAAAGTAGACAAACAAAAGACAGTACAAAAATAATAGAATAAAAAATAATTGGATGGCTTGGCTAGTTATACAATACTTGGTTCTCCATGGACTTCCCTGCACTTCACTCTTCCTTCACACTTAAGAGTCTCCATGACTTCAATAAGCCAGACAGGGAACGAGGATGAGAGAGGGAACATGAACTGTGTACCTTCAGATGATCATGTGATTTCAATTTTAGTAATCAAAATATTTGAGGAAAATCTAAATCTCCTAAAACAGATTAGAGTAGCAAGGGGGGAAACCCAATTCTGGCAGGCAGGCAACAATACCCACAGTGCAATCAGCAAAACAAGACAATCCTTCCCATTTCCTGTATCTTTACAAATCCTTTTGAGAGACAAGGCAAACCTACAGTTTCTTATGTCTAATTTTCAAGCTATACTACTGCTGCTTAGCAGAGATTTTGGCATTTAGCAACACAGCCAGGAAAAAAAATAAATCATGATTTGCATGTGCTCCTCTTGGCAGATGAGTTAAAAACAAGGCAAAAAGAAATACAGTGAGATGATCCCAAATGCCAGTACCCAGGCCTTGTTTGGGATTAAAGCAGCACTTGACAGGTAAGATTTAAGAGTGCATGAAAAGTCTGGGAGGGATTTTGAAACAGATCCAATTGATTTCAGCACGGAAACCCTCACCAGACCCTAATGAGAATGCCTGTCTGTGGTTGTGCTCATGACATTCAACCACCCGCAGCAGTCAGGCAGCAACAGTGAGGATTTACACCAAAACCCACAACCACAGGGTGACTTCACAGAAAGGCTGCTTTGACTTTGAAGTGTCTGGGAAACAGGATCCCCTTTGGGAAATCTGCTGGCAGATTTGTGGGTGAGGGGAGCCTTGCACTTCCACAGGAATGGTCTGGTTCTTTCTTTAGCAAAGTCCAAAACCCACACACTTCTCCAAAATGGAAATGACCTTTTGGACCAAAGCTGCCCACAATTCCTGGACTTGCATCCTTATTACAAATACATCAACTAAACTCACCACAACTAGAGAAACTCATCAAAATAGTTGGTCTCAAAATGTCATAGCATGGATTCCAGCTGTGATAAAGTCTTACAAGAAGGCTGGAGTTAGAGAGACCTTTAAATAGGATAAACAAAACACCTACACCCTATGCCTCTAAAACTCAGGACTCCACACGAAGGTGGGTTTTTTTTCTCCTACCATTTTAACCAGAAGCAGACTGTTGTGCTAGGAAACACCATCCCACATGAATGAACAGCTTCCAAACAGCGTCTGTCTTTCCCTGAAAATCCCCTAAGTTCTCAAAAAAATTCCTTTACTTCCACCTTCAGAACCCATCCAGAAAAGGGCCATTTGTCAATTACTTCCAGCTCTTTTGGTTCAGGACTCTATTATGCTGCACAATTGTTCATGTGCATCTGCTCAACACGGAGGGAAAAGATGTTGCTAAATTGGAAGCAGAGCAGTGGGCTGGGCAGGAGAGGGGCCTTCTCCATTGTGTGCACAGGGAGGTTCTGCTGATGGCAGGAAAAAGCCCCAGTGCCGTCCCTGCTCTTGCACTGGCAGCTGTTCTCTTATCACCAAGGAGAATTTATCGCACCACTGACAGATGCTGAGATTCAGAAGCTGGAGCTGAAAGCCAAAGGGATTGAATCGGAAAACAAAAACGCCCCCCCCCAAAAAAAAGGAAAAAAAATAAAAGGAAGGAAGAGCCCTACCAAACCAAGTCACTTCAGTGCACACATCACATGGCATCTCTCCACGGGGAGAGCAAAGAGAGCCAGAGCCACTGCAGCAGATGTCAGGCAATGTGTCTCAGGCACTCCTGGAAGCTGCTCAGCACTAAACTGAGGAGCTGCAGGAAAACCACGGAGAGCTTAGCCACAAAAACCCTAACAGGGACAGTGTGAAGAGGGAAGACCTTCAGGGAAGAGGATCTTGAAATCAAGCTTTCGTGGTAGCAAGGTCATTATTGAACACAACATTCTTGAGCTCCTAATGCTGTCTCCTGAAGGGAGCTGGTGGATCAGGAGTGTCCCAAGATTTCTGTTCATACACACTCCATCTCTCTCTTTCAAAGCCTGTCTGACTCCCACACAGCTGTGGACCTTATTTTCTTATATGTGACTGTGCTGTGTAGTAACATCCCAGAGTCCATTTCACAGCTGCTTTGGCCACTTCCAAGAACTGGAGACAGGACCTGTGTGTTGCACATGACAAGGGGCTTTAATATCTCCCTTTCCTGATGTCATGTCAGCAAACACATATTGCACACATGGCCCTGTGCACAGATGCTGAACCAAGAGTGCTTTCCACACACGAGCAGCTATGTGGTCTCTGTGCCCATAAACCAGCACCCGTACTTGAGGCACAGGCTTTGCCCTGAAACACCCCTGCACACAGCATTCCCAACTATCCCTCCACTGCCCTGTCCTAGGGAAAACACAGCTGTGTTTATCACAGGCAAAGAAACCCTGAGCGAGGCACCAATATGGCTATGGGGACAATGCAAGTAAAGACAGGGATACCTTCCACCACCTTTCCCAAGTGCATTTTCCCTACTAAGGCAGGCTCATAACACATTTCATCCCTGGGCACGAACCTGTCTTCTATGGAAAACTCTAAATAAGCTGAGTTCTCCCACAGCAGCACATTCCAACAGTGGCAGAAGGAGTCCCAGGGCACCTCCCACTTCTGTACTTGTAACAAACCTATGAAAAGCCCTCGAAGAAAACTCGAGAGGAGGTGTTTTGCCGGGCACTTCAGAAGGAGAGGACCAAACAGGGAGCCACAACAAGTTCAGGACACCAGCAGCGGCCCGATGTGCACTGGTAGGGCCCTGCCCCGAGCCCTGTGCGGTGAGGATGAGGATGAAGAGGCAGCCCGGCGCTGGCAGGAGGCAGGTGCGGCGGCAGGAGCGGCCGTAACGCGGAGCCAGGCTGACACCTGGAGGGAAAAGCTGGGCATGAACCGGGAGGCTGCAGGAGAGCCGGGGATATGCGGGGACGATGCTGGCACGGAGCGCCGTACCCTGACCACATCGGGCCCTCCTGGCACCCACCTCTGCCCTCCGCAGCACATCTGGGACGGGCCCGCTACAAACAGGGAAAAGAGAGGCGCAGAAACCACTCTCAATGCCTCAAAAATCAGCCCCGACACTATTTTCAGCCTTTCGGTTTTAAAATCGGACCGCTTTGGGTTTTGCTCACATCCTGCCAAGAGCATATACTTGTTTTGGATGATTATCCTTCCCCTGGTTGCTTTCTGAAAAACCAGAACAGAACAGGGCACAAACAGAGCCTGTGGGATCTCTCACAGTCAGACCAGGTTTCGTTCCCAGCTCGGCTCGAGGTTCCCCGTGGCACAGTCCCACCCCTCTTGTTCCTTAGGAAACTTAACCGTGGTGCAGACACAGAGCAGCAGCGGAAGCTTATCTGCCAGCAAAATTCGGGACCCGCTGTAGGAATTAGGGCAAGCTACTTACTTACCCAAGAAGGTCAATTTAGGTCAAAGCTATCTCGCACAGATGGCTAATTTCAATCCGTACACATACAACACAATTGTTCAATAAGCTCAAAATAAATAGTTTAAGTAATTCATTTAAAGCTGCCCTAATTGTTTCTCAATTTTCGCTATTAATTTAACCTATAACACTTCTCCTATCAAAGCTTCAAAGCTTTGACTTAACAGCCAATTAAAGCTTCTTTTGGAAGAAAAAAAAGTGCTGTCAGCTCTGATTGCTTCTGACTGAACCCTTTGAAGCACTTGGGAGTTCATTTAAATTGCACGGGGCTTAGAAACAAAGTGCTCTTTCCAGGTATAGTGTTCTCGGGGAGATAATGAGTCAATGGACAATTAAGACTAATTAAGGTTTTTAACTTGGTAGCAACTTTCCGAGCACCATTTGGCTTGAGGAAAGTGAGTCGCCACTGGAGCGAAGAAGGAATCTCTGGGGAGCTGGCAGGAATGCGCTCAGCTCAGTGTCACCGCGGCACCGAGAGATCCCAAATTAACGTGGCAGCTGTATTCCTGCTCCTCTGGAAACACTGCAGAGACACCTATCCCCTCCCTCATTCTCCAATCGAGCAGAGAAGAGCCAGCGGGACACCTGTTAGGAGAAAGACTGCCACCATCTAGGAATAGTTCCTGTTAGCTTGGTACCACTAGTCTGGCTCAGGCATTTTAGCTTCCAAGTACACTAGGCTGGCCAACACAAGGCAAATTCCTGTCCGTCTGGATTTTAAATTCCCACCATCCTTACCTTTTCCTTCACATTACACATCTCTGCCGTGGGGAAGCTCGTCACGCCGTGTGGTTTAATGATCTCAAAAGCCTCCACAGAGCTCCGCACAGCACAGGACCAAGATCTGTATTACGCCTAGGGAATGACTTCTTACCCCCCTCCCGCTTTATCCTTTGAAATTAAGAAAAAAAGTGTTAAAAAGAACCTGTAAACAACTCCCAACTTCTCTTGTTGAGGCAAAACACTTTGGACGAGCCTTCCCTGTGACTAAAGCTTTTTTGGTGCTTCACGGAGTACAGGGGGAAAACCCCCAAAAAGCTAATCATCGTGATCCCAGCTAACCAGAGCAGTGCAAGTGTCATCCCTGCTGGGAACGATGGCCCTCGGTGTGGTTTCTCCTGACAGCAGCGTTCCTGGCCTGTCCTCTCTAAAGTTTGGGGCTCGAGGGCACAGCTCTGACATTTGGGGGGCTGAGGGGGCCCCAGAAAAGCCCAGAGGTCTGAGGGGGCCCCGGAGGATCCTGAAGGATCCCAAAGGTCCCCAAATAACCCAAAGGATCCCGGAGGTCTGAGGGGTCCCGGAGTATCCCACAGGATCCCTAATGCCCCCAGATGTCCCAGACTATCCCCAATGTCCCAGAGGATCCCCAGTGTCCCCAGATACCCCAGACTATCCCCAATGTCCCAGAGGATCGCCAGTGTCCCCACAGGATC
>WBMV01001696.1:40333-91658 GCA_013396655.1 Campylorhamphus procurvoides | reverse complement strand
GGCGCCCGCGGGCGCAGCTGCGCGGTGACGTCATCGCGCCGCGCCAGGCGGTGACGCCATCACGGCCGCTCCCATTCCCCGGCGCCCGGCCCCATGCGGCGGCGGGCAGGATGCACCAGAAGCTGCTGCGCAGCGCGCACTACATCGAGCTGGGCAGCTACCAGTACTGGCCGGTGCTGGTGCCGCGCGGGATCCGGCTGTACACGTACGAGCAGCTCCCGGTGTTCCTGAAGGACAACCCCTACATCACGGACGGATACCGCGCCTACCTGCCCTCCCGCCTCTGCATCAAGAGGTGAGCGCGCCCCGCGGGCCCCGCCGCGCCCCGGCCCCGCTCACGCCCGCCCCGCATTGTGTCTCCCGCAGCCTCTTCATCCTCTCCAACGAGACCGTCAACATCTGGAGCCACCTGCTCGGCTTCCTGCTCTTCTTCGCGCTCGGCATCTACGACCTGACGGCCGTGCTGCCCGCCGCCGGCGCCGCCCGGGAGGACTTCGTCATCTGCTCCGTCTGCCTCTTCTGCTTCCAGGTGGGAGCGCCGGGCTGGCCCCCGCTCGGTGGGTCCTGGACACAGCCCGGCCGGCAGGGAGGGTGCTGGGACTCCTGCCCCGGGCTCAGCAGCAGCTCCCGTGCCCATTCCCACGGCAGAGTGCAGTCCCGTGGAGGACGCTGTCCCTGAAGGGCTCTCTGTGTGTTCCTTGCCGGGTACAGGATGCCTGTGTACAGCCAGAGCTGGGGAAAACATCTCTTGCTGGCTGGAAAAGTACTGTTCTCGTGCTTCTCCCTGCTCCTGCTGAGGAGAAACAAGGGAAAAGCTGGATGCCAGCCTAGGAGCAAGCACCTGTACGATGCCTGCTGGAGCTGCAGGGCTGAGGCTTGCTGTGCTCCCCGTTCATTTCTGAGGAACTAACCCTCCTCCTGTGACCCCCTGTGCAGGTCTGCATGCTGTGCTCGGTGGGCTATCACCTGTTCTGCTGCCACCGCTCGGAGAAGACCAGCCGGCGCTGGATGGCGCTGGACTACGCAGGCATTTCCATCGGTATCCTGGGCTGCTACGTGTCGGGAGTGTTCTATGCCTTCTACTGCAGTAACGTGAGTCGCCAGCACGTGGCCACACAGGGCTTAGTTCTTGTGGTCCCGTTGTTCCTGCCGTGCTGGAGGAGGGGGGGTGCACGGCAGGGGTCCCTATGAGCAGAACCAGAATAGGGAGAAACGTATGGGAACTGGAACATGTCCTGCTGGAACAGGAGAACTGTGCTGGCTGAAAGGACAGGTGAATGTGGGTCTTCCTTTCCAGCTGACAGCTGCACAAAGCCTCAAGAAATATATACATTTGTTTGAGAGCAGGGAAACTTCACAGGTCCTACCTGTGTCCAGTGCTGAGGCTGATCGTGGGACGTGTCCCATCACAGGGCCTTCCAACAGCATTGCCCTGAGGCAGAAACAAGTGGTTTCTCTTCTTGTAACAGAGGATGAGTGAAATGGGTTCCCCTCCAAGGCTGCCACGTACCCATCAGGGAGCTCAACTGGGCTGCTGAGGCAGAGGTGCCCAGGCAGTGTTTGGCTGCAGGCACTGCTTGGAATAAAGGATGTGTTGCCAGGTGCCCTGAGCAATGCAGCCCCTTCCCCTCGCTGCCAGCTGACCAACACCAGTCCCTGCACTCAGACCCACTGCTGGTGCTTGCAGCAGGGACACACTGGATGTATCACTGTGTTCTCTCACTGAAACTCCCTGCCCAGAGCTGACTCTTAAACAGGATGAGAAACCCCCAGCCTTGCCTTCGTTTCTCTTTCCTTCAGTACTGGCGCCAGGTGTATCTGATCACTGTGCTGGCCATGATCTTGGCAGTGTTCTTTGCTCAGATCCATCCCAGTTACCTCACCCAGCAGTGGCACAGGCTGCGCTCCGTCATCTTCTGCTCCGTGTCTGGCTATGGAATCATCCCCACCATCCACTGGGTGTGGCTCAACGGTGGCATCGGGGCATCCATTGTACAGGTAAAAAAGAAAAATGAAATAAGATTCCCTTTTGCTTTTCACTCGCCATCTTCCTTGAGTCCTCTTACACTCAAGTTAACAACAGGGAAGCAGCAGGACTTAAAATCCCTTTAAGTACATAATTCTTTCAGTTGGTACAACCTAAATGCAAGCCCTTAGGAAGGTGTTCAGGGGTAGACAAGTTGGACAGCTACAACCTGCTGTGCTGCCTTAGACCTGCATGGTGAGAAAGAGGGCTGGGTAGAGGTGTGTCCCTGCCTGGGGCTTGCTCCCTCGCCCCACAGGGCCGGGGGAAGGAGCAGAGGTGGCTGTGGAGCTGTCAGGCTGCAGGAATGCTCGGGGCTGGCCACCTCCAGAGCTCCCCAGGGCAGCCAGGAGACACTGAGGGGGTGATTATTTGCTTCCTCTTTTGTTCCCTGGGTTGGCAGCAAAAAGCAGCATTTGCCTGCTCAGCCCTCTGTCTCTTACACAGTCCTCCTCTCACAGCACTGTGACATTACAGAGCTCTTGTCCTGTTCCTGTTTGTCCACTGGGAATTACACTGTGAAACCAGCAGCCCAGAACAGCTAAAGGCAGTCCAACGTGCCCCAGTATGAAACCCCTGAAATCACTGCAGTTACTCAGGGACCTGATGGTGCTGAGGGAAATGCTTGCTTTTCACAGTGAGCAGAAACTGCACGTGCTTAGGCCAGCCTGGGTTGGTGGCTGTCCCCTGGGGTGAGGGTTTAGCCCAGTCCAGTCCAGAGCTGCTGTGGAATGTGGCAGAGCACCATTTGGGAATAAATGTGTGGCATTAGACAAAGCATTTCACACCAGCATTGCAAAAATCAGAGGCACAGCAGCCATCTCCCTGTGTCCTCCCTGTTTTGTTTCCCCTGGGATAGCAGGATTACATCTACAGTACACCTTTTGTTCCCTTACTTCAGAAATAGGCCCCAGTTGAGGTAACCAAACTTTCTGCTAAGGAAAAACCCACCTGTGACTGGGCTGCTGGTTCTTCAGCACCCAGTATGAGCCATCCTGTGGCCTCGGGTGCAGCAGCTGCAGTTCCAGTGGTGAGTGGGATGTGCAGTGCAGTCTCCCTCACTGTGGCTGGTCGGTGTGGGCTCAGGGTGGTGGCAGATGGCCTTTCACTGAGAAATGCCACATCTGCTGCACGCTGCACAGGAACACTGAGACCCTGTGTGCAGAAGCAGAAAGGCTGGAATAAAACAAGTTTATTCCCATTCAGACTTTGTCAGAGTTGGGCATTTGTTTCTCTGCTGGATTTGTCCGTAGTTGAAAAAGGCAGTGAAGGAAGATTCAGTGTTGTCATGCCTTCTTTTATATGTAGAGACTTGTTTTTTCCTCTTTTTGCCTTCTAACAACATAGAAGAGCTTCCTTTTCTTTTGCAGGAGTTTGCTCCACGGGTAGTTGTCATGTACTTCATCGCTGCTGTAGCTTTTCTCTTCTATATTTCCAAAGTTCCAGAAAGATACTTCCCAGGTAGGAAACTCTCTTCTGGGTGGGTTTTTTTTTCCCCTGTAGTTAAGCTTCCTGCAGTGTCACACTCCTTGCTGTGGGTCCTGAACTTCCTGAGAGAGAACAGGCTGACCAAGTTCCCATGTAGTGTAAAATGGTGCATGTATTTGCATGAGACGAGGCAGACAACTTCCATGGGGTTCATTAAAGCCTTGCCCTGCCTCCCCCCCCTGAGTGCAGGTGGAGCTCTGCAGGAGGCTGACTGCTAATTGCAAAGCTGTTGATGAATTTCTCTGCTTAACCCCTGCCTTTGTTGTTCCCTGCAGGCCAGCTGAACTACCTCGGCTCGAGCCACCAGGTGTGGCACATCCTGGCAGTGGTGATGCTGTACTGGTGGCACCAGTCCACGGTGTACATCATGCAGTACCGACACAGCAAGCCCTGCCCCGAGTACAGCGTGGGCTTGTGAACAAAGGTACAGCCATTTCCACCCTTGGGGAATGGGGCAGTCAAGCAACCACAGCTTCAGTGATGCTGGCTTTAACCCCAGGCCCATTCCCCAGAGCAGGTGCTGGTGCTGCAATGGTTCCTGTAACTAAAAAGCAGCCATCTGATGCCAGATCTCTTGCCCTGTGCTGCTGCACTGGATGAGTGAGGCTCTGTGGAGCTGCTGGGCCCTTGAGCAGTTCTAGGGCAGGCTGGACCAAGCCGGGCCAGATCCGTTCTTGCCGTGTCACAATTTTAATAGTCTCAAGCCATCATTACTTTGTCCCTAAGTAGCCTTTTCCTGATTTATGGAAATTGGGTGAGCTGCTAATTTCACATGCTGAGTAAGTGATTCACCTTGTTTCCCTGCTCTATTTCAGAGGCACCACAGTGGGATTTCTGACTGAGGGGCACCTTACATAGTGAGCCGTGCTATGGAGTGAAGCACCGAGGCAGTTGCTTTCCTGACTCCTGGACTGTTACCCCCTGGCTGGGACAGTGTTACCACAAGCTTTGATAAACCCAGCAGCATTGTCTGGGATCTGGGAGGCGTTTCCTTCTCATCCACTGCCTGTTCTGCAATCAAGTACCACACATCTTCCTGGAGCAGGACAGGGGGAAGCTGGGCTGTCTAACTCAGCATGCAGATCCCAGCAGGACTTGGCGTTGCCTGGCAAAACAATCAGCACAAGTGAGTACCCTTGGCTGAGCCAACAGGTCTGGACACCAGGGTGGCAGGTGTTGTTCAAGTGCATGAGGAGGAGGATGTTCCTGACAGTGTGCCTGTAAACCTGTGGGAACTCTGGGGCCCACTCTTGCAGGCCTGTGGTTTGGGCATCCTTCAGCCTCTGCTCCAAAGACTTGCTTCAAGGTTGGCATGGCAACATGTAAACTGGGATTCACTGGACTTGTGTCCTCTCCTGGATAAGCTCTTTGCCGTTTCCTGGACCATAGGATCACATCCAGAACAGCCAAATCTTCATTGTGGACCTTACAAATTGCCTTCCCCAACAGGGGCTGTGCTGTTGCTCCAACCAATTCCTCTAGATCCCTTCAGTATTCTGACACCTTCCAGGAGCAGCATGAAGCCTGTGTCCATCTTTGTTGCTGTCTTGCACTCAGTGGACTTGCCTGAGTAGTGGCCCTACTGGGGATGCCAATCCCTGCCCTCTGGCCTCTCCACGGCTGAAGGGTTATCCTGCAGTCACAGACACCAGTACCCAGCAGGACTTGTTGCCATAATCCTGCCCACTGAAAAAGCTGCCTGGAGTTTCAGGATCTGCTGTGGAACCATCTCTTACAAACTCAGCCCCCAGGAGCCATGGAATGCACAAGTCATGGGGTAGCTGTAGCTCAGCGTGATTAACCTCCAGGGGTGCCAGGCTTTGCAGAAACATTGAAACCTTTTGGATTTTTGGGTTAGAGGCAACACTTTAAAGTGACTTCTGAACAGCAGCTGTGCCTGTGTCGCCAGTTCAGTGGGACAGCAGTCCCTGCTGCTGCATGTGCCCAGGGGTCAGCACTATCCCCTTGGAGGCTGCTGCACAAGCACCATGATGCCATTAGGACTAACCCCAAGGGCTCTGTCCTCACGGGGAGGGCTTTCCCCGACTCAGAGGGGAGGCTGGCTCTCTGCAGGGCCCTCCTCGGGGCAGGCAGCCTCTGTGAGTCCCCCAGAGCTCCCCTTCCTGAGCCAAACCAGCCCTGCTCCTCAGCCTTTGTGGTCAGGCGTGCCAAGGACACACGGAGCAGCAGTGCAAGCTCACGGACAGGCACCCGAACAATCCCTGGGGATGGAAAGGGCAGGATACACACCCCTCCCAGTGTGCTGCACAGCGGTGCTTCTGCTCAGGTCAGAGGGCTGTTCTGGTGCTTTTTTGTTTTGGGTTTTTAGCTCCAGAAACAAATACTGGCAAGAACTGACTGACTGCATTTACAATTCAGCTCCTGGACCTTAAGCCTTCCAGTGTAAACACTGATTTTATATATATTTTTTTTTTAACTCAACAAGCAAGTTTTAAGTGCACTAACTACTACTACTGAAGCCTGACAAGGAACCTGCAAGTATAAAAGTCTGTTTCCAGTGTTACATGTACAATAATACCTGAAGAATGTGTCTGTGCTCTGAAATCATACTGACTTCAGAGTTTACTAATGGGGTTTTTTTATGGAAACTCTTAAATACTCTAGCAGTTTTCTGTGGGTAAGGAAACTGACTGCCAAGCTGTGCATTTTTACTCCCCTGACAAAATTTATCAAGCTGCATGATGGTCCTCTATGTACATACTGAACCTGTAAATAAAGTCCAGTTCATTGGCTCTTTCCTTGGAGTAACATCTCCCACAGTGAAACAACAGATGTGAGTGGCTCAGCCATGGAACTTGTGCCACATCCTGGGGGTTACAGAGGTGGGGAGACTGTCTCTGGAATTCTGGGGCAGCATCTCAATAAATCTCCTGATAAACTCAGTTTTAGGACCTACTGCCACTACTGTTTACTAACCAAGCCTTGCTGCTGCTTTATCTGTCCCTGACCATTTCCATTCTTACTTCAGCTCAACTGGGTAAAATCAGTACAAGCAGCCTTAAAAAAACCTGCTCTAGTAAACAACTGCTAGAAGAGGGTCAAACCACGTTAGAGTTCAGTCTAGAGGTGCAGAGCTCAGTCCACAGCAGCAGCATTGGAGTCATACACAGCCTTTCTGAGGGAAGGCTCTAAAGAGCAACACTGAAAATAACGAATTCAAACCTGTGGATCATGTGCTGGTTTTTAACCAGCTGGACAAAGCAAGACAATTGGGCAGAAAACACAAGTATTTTAACACTTTAAAGACAGTGACAAGTGCCTAAATCCACCAAACCACTCAGCAGAAGCACCACTGCTTATAACGAGTCGATCAAAGCCTGAACACAAACACCTCACAATGGTTCAAGGAGATCTACAAAGGCACTGTTACCAGGTTGGTTTATTTAACAACTCCAAGGATCTTATGACATACATCATCTTCACAGAAAAGTTAAAAGTTCTCTGTTTAGTGGTACACAAAAAAGCTTTAGAAACTTGAAGTCTAACAAGAAATGGAGGTGTAGGTCAGGAAAGTGCACTTAAAAGCTGAATGCCAGCAATTTAAAAGTAGTTTTTATGCTCTTTAGTACTCGGTGATGCCTCAGACACAAGTTTAGCCATACCCACAATTTCCTTGGTTTCCTTTTGAAATAAGCACTACAGAACAGCAGCACAGCAGCCACCCCTGGCACTTGTTTTTCCCTTGCAGGTTTCAAGCATATTCACTCCTCAAGTCACCAACATGATTGTGGGTGCTGGGTTACCCAAACCACAGCAACTCCAAGGGCTACATGATGTGTGCGAGCATGTGTATGTTTTATATACACTTCTCATATATAAAAATACACGATATAGGATAAAAACCTCCAGATAAACTCTTATTCTCACAGTAGCAAATACATCAGCTTATTTTCACAGTACTTGGTTTGGCTGCCTGGGACACCCAGAGTGCTCACAGGGCCCACACACAAGGACAGCCAGGGCAGTCAGTCACACACCTCAAGGCTGCAAACAAACCCAGCTAAGTGGCTTGCTTTCAGTGACCACAACCAGTAAGGGCTCCTCAGTACCCTGGGACAGACTCTCTCCAGCAGCTGACCCTAGAAGGCCTGTGCTTCAGTCCTTTGGCAAGCTGAAGGAGAAGCTGTACAAATCCATAGGGATTTTCAGCTGGAAGGGAAGTGCCAGCCCCTTACCTTGTCCCTTTTGCCTTCACTGGCAGCATGGTACATGCCCACTGCAGTAGGGGCTTCCCTGTGTTTCACTGGGGTCATGGTGCCCTCCGTGGCAAGCACACCCTGAAAAAAGGCAAAGGATATCCCACACCCTGACAGTCCAACATTCCACCTCCTTGGAACAGTGGATCGTGGCTGAAATGAAACCTAATCTCTCTTCAGTCACGAGAAAGGATAAAATGACTAACTCTAGGAACAGAGGAGTTCCATTTATACAAAAAGCTGCTTGGTGTCTCCAGTACGAAGCACCAGGTTTGTTAAGGCCACTAGGAAGCAAATGTCATGGGCCATAACTCATGTGCACCAGAGGTGTTATGGCAGCTGTAGAGGAACTGGGATTTATAGTTTGCCTTTGCCTCATCTCTCAGTTTGTGCTCAACCTCAGTTCAGCTTTGCTGTGCTGCAATTTAACCACATGCACACCCTCTGCCAAAAATCCAACCAACCACCACACAAGGAAAACCTGCAGCACTCCTCAGCCTGGAGTCTTGGGGCAAACTGACAAAGACCAAACACATTTCCTTCTGTTCTTAGTTTACCTGCACACTTCTGCCCACACCAGGTGTGCACAGCCTCCTCCCTGTGTGTCCAACAGCCACCACCTGTCCTCCCTGGCCCTGGAGCCAAGCCCCAGTGCCACGAGCATGGTTAACCCTTCCCTTTGCTTTCCCACTGGGAAGGCAGCAGCTGTGTGGCTTAGGTGAGGACCAGCCACATTTAGGACCGTGGTTTTACTATGTGCTGTTTTACTCTCATTTTAAATGTTTCCACTCCCTGGCCCATCTGTCATGTCACTGTTCCAAGAGCTCTTCAGGCAGGTGAGTAACAGCTGTGAAGGAAACCAGGGAAGGCAGCTCATAAGCACGTGAAGAGAAAAAACCAGGAAAAAAAGAGTTAACCTGAGTATCAGAAAATGCTACAAAACTTGGCGTGTGCTTCTTACAGCCTTTGGCACCAAACAAACAGGTGAGAAGAGCAGTAATAAAGTAGGAAACTCCTGTGCAAATAGAGGTGAAACATTTCTACTCACAACCTCCTACAAGCTTAACTTCTAAGCCTGGAAAAGGCACAGTGAACCACGCTCAGCTGGAACATTCCACTTGCAGCCTGTGAGAAGAAGGAAACCGAAGAAGGCGAAGGTAGTGATGGGGTATGGATAGCTGTGAGCTTCTCAGATTCCAGGGCGAGGGGAAGCTCTCACATACACCCAAGGGAGCACTGACCCCAAAGGAGTCAAGTGATTTGTTTTCAATGTGTTTTGAGCAAACATTGTAAGGGATCCACCCTCCTCCCATCTCAGGAGCACTATTTAACCAGCAGGACACTTCTGGGGGAAAAAAGCACAGCCTTGAATATTTCACTTTACCTCCTGTGCAGGGGGAGGACATCCAACCAAACACTGATACCCTCCGTGTACAAACATCCATTACCTACTCATCAGCATTCAGAGGAGCAGGATAGAGAGGTGAGACAAGCCAAGGAACTACCTCCTTGCACGTCCTTGGGCAGGCAGACTGGGCTGTCCCAAGGGGCAACGGCTGCAGGCAGTGCCCATGGCTTGGCCCCAGCCTACACACAGCACCAGCTTCTCCAGACAGGAACAGCAGGAGCCCTGTCCTCAGCAGTGCTCCCAGCTCCGAGCTCCTGCCCGTAAGGCTCCATGGTGTGCATGCAGCTCACTGGTCCAGCAGCCACCAGCTCCTGCTGGGCTGCAACACAGCTGCGACCAGGGAAGCTTCTCCAGAGCTCAGTGCATTCAGCAAGACTTAAAAGAGCATTCATTATCTTATAGTCATTTCATAAAACTATTATTGTACAAAACAAGACACGTTTTCTTTGCCATAAAAATCCAAGACAAAAAGAAAAGGTATTTTCAGACCCAAATCCCAGTCTGTAATCAAATCAATCTGATGGCTGCACCTCACAGTCCACTGTGCAAGTCAACTGAACACACTGTATGTGCCCCAGGATAAACCAGCCCCTCTTACAGTGTGCTGAGGAGTCTCCCAAGTGCTGCAAACACTGGCCACGTCCCTGCTGGCTCACTCTCCTACATTCAGGCTTCTCACAAACCAGTATATTCTCTGTATCTTTAGTTTTGACTCTAAATTTCCAGTTTGCTATTTTACATTAATGGCACTTACTGTGAAAAAAATAAAAATAAAATGTGCCTTTCATCTCTGCAGCTGCATAGACGTCTGCCAGGTCACAAGGCATAGCTGTGCTCTGGAATTCTGTGCCACAGCCTCTTGAGGATGTGGCTGCTTTATTTTTTCTGATTAATAAAGGCAGTTTTCACCTAGGAAGCAAAGACTTGACTACTTGCAGCAGACAATCTCGCTGTTAGTACGTGTTGGTTCCTAGGTCTGCTGTGATGGAGACATGAAGAACCACTGCAGTTCATTACCCCTCGTACATATGGAAACCATTTTCCATGTGCTCCCTGCCCCTTCCCCTCCACCTCAGCACATGGCAGAGGGCTGGAAAGGCAACACCAAAGTGCACAATAGCAGTGTGTCCGTCCCACGGCCCCCAGGTCAGTGACAGTGATCCAGATGTAATTCTTCCTTCCATTCCAGGAGCCATCTGCCATAACAAGACAACCCTGCCAGTCTCTTCATGTCTCAAAAAACCAAACCCCTCCAATCAGAGATCATTCACAATTCCACTGTGCAAGGGGGCCGTGCCCTCTCGAACCGGGACAAGCTGCACAACCCAGGTGCCTGTCACTTCAACCACATCAATCACTCCACTAAACCTTTATTAAGGGACTTGGAGAGGTTGGGGGGACCCCACTGGAAGCCTTTACTGCTTGGAGGGGAACGGAGCCGCTCCAAAGGGGTCCAACTCGAGTGCCTGCTGCTGCTGGCTCTGTGCGCTCTGCACCACCAGCTCGGTGAAGGGCACTGCCCCGAAGTCGTCAGTTTTGAGCCCGTCCACCCCATGGACGGTGCCATGCAGGGAGCTCTGCCTCGGCCTGGTGGCCACCACGAGGTCCCCACGGCCGTCCCCAAAGCCCTGGTGCTGGGGGTGGCGCAGCAGCTCCGGCGGGTGGAAGGGCTTGGCTCCAAAAGGGTCCAGCAGGCTCTCGTCCGCCTGCAGAGGGTTGGCTCGGTCCTTGCCGTCGGGCAAGGCCACGCTGATGTTCTCCTTGGAGTCGGAGATGGTGAGGAACTCGTTGCTGCTCTGGGAGTCCCTGCGGCCTGCCTTCTTGTGGCGGCGCGCTCGCTCCGGCGTGCGGAAGCTCGGCTTCAGCCCCTTCTTGGTGCTGGTGGGGGTGCCGTGGTGCCGCTTCCCGTTGCTCTTGGACACCTCCTGCTTCAGGCGCCGCTGCCGGGACGACAGTTTCTGCAGGCTCCGCTGCTGCTTCACCTTCTGCTGCTGCTGCTGGCCCCCCGCGATCTCCTCGAAAGGAACCAGCCCAAACACGTCCTCTCTGCTCCCAGCACACTTGGGCACAAGGCATGGCTGGAAGGGGGTGCAGCCAAAGATATCCACGCTCCGTGGAGACGTGGGCGAGAGCAAAGGCTCTGTCCCCGCCACCTGCCCGTCCTGCTGGGGCACCTTCCTGCTGAAGGGGGCTTTTGTGAAAACATCAAAGTCATCCTGCTCCTGGCTCAGGCTGGGGAAAGCTGTCTGAGAAGAGACACCTTTGTCCACCTTCTCTCTTGCCTGAGGCTGCAGGGTGAAAAAGGGCACAGCCCCAAACACGTCAAATTCCTGGCCAGGGTTGGTGACAGTGCTTGGCACCTCAGATGAGGACGTGTGCATTGAACTGGGTTCCTGGAGTTCACAACTGCCGACACCGTCTCTGAACCTACTGCTCAGGAGCCCTTCCATCAGTTTTTGCTTGGTACGGTCAGAATCGGAGTCAGAGCTCTGCTTCTCTTCCTCCTCTTCCTCCACCTCTTCCTCAGAGTCCATGAGGAGAGGACGGTGGCCTAAATTCTCTGGTTCTGTATCATTGTCATCATTGAAGTCTCCATTCTCCCCTTGCAAGACTTCTTCATCCTCCTGTTCTTCTTCCTCCTCGCTGCTCTTGGGAGAGGGAGGGTCAGATTCAAAATCACTCTCTGATTCCTCACCCCCTTTTGTCACCTGTCCCTCTGCACTCTTCCTCCCTGGCCGGGGATCTCTAAACACATGGCTCAGTTTTCCACCTTTGGTTGGGGTCCCTAGGTTATTGCCTTGATTGCTGGCTGAGTTATCCACTTGTTTTTCAGGGGAACCTGCAGGTCCAAAGGGAAACAAAACAAAAGAGAACTTAAAACATGAAGTCAACACTTACTCCACAGCCACACATCGCAGGAGCTGATGTAAACACACATATATATATATCTCCTGACCCACTGAGGGAAATGAGCTAAAACCAGATCTAATATTCAACCAACCAACAGTCAGAGCCACCAGCTTTACTCCTGGAGCACAAGGTGCCTGGAAATGCAGTACCACCGTTTTTGGGGCATGGAGGAAGGACCAACAGACAGGGATAATCTCCTGAGACACCTTGTCCAACACACTCACTGAGCAGCCACTCCTCTCCAGGGAAACACAAGCCAGCAGGATGGAAAAAACTCTTTTTTCTGAAGTCATACTACCTATTTCTGGCAGTGCTTCTGCTTTGACAAGTTTGGTCTGCTAAGCTTAATACTCCAGTCGTGAGAACAGCCCATTCTAACTTCTAGTGTAGCAAATGGGGCACAAGAAGTTCGTGCTGTCCCTGGAGTTTGGGAGCTTCCTGCTTTGTGTCTAAATGGGATTCATCAGCTCAGCTTCTCTACAGCAAGGAAGCTTAGGTATTCCTTTCACTCTGACAGCTTCCTCCCCACTATTCACCCACACGCACAGCTAAAAGAACAATTCACTGATGGATCAGTCGTGGAGTGGTTGCTTGGGGAATTCTGGGAGGCAACAGAAAAATTGCAACAGAAAAAAAAAAAAAAACAAACAGAGATAGTAAGAGCAGGCAGAGCAGGAGAGGCTGCCCAGTGCCCCAGAACAGTTCTCTTCACTTAACAGGCCAAGTCAGTCCCTGTGTCAGAGCCCCGTGCTGCACAGAGCTGTTCTCAGGAGCAAAGGAGGAGGATGAAAAGCAAGTCTCAGCTGGGGAAGGTCCATTTGCTCTGGAGATGTCCCCTTCTCTCAGACACAGATCAACCCACACTGCTTTAGGGAGCATCACTGACCACACCACACTGATGGCAGCAATGAGCATTCATTCACCTCCTGGCAGGCACAGCCACTGCTCCTGGCCAAGCCGTTAGGCAGGAGCTCTGCACACCCACAGCACTGCCCTGACTGCTGACCCTCCCACCAAACCCAACACCTTCCACCTGGGGCTCTGTTCCACAGATACTGCAGTGCAACCTGACTCCATGTGTTAGCAGGATTGACCAAGCTGGGCATGGCTGTGGGCACCAGCTACTCCTCAAAAAAAAATAAAAATCTTCAACCAGAACCCAGCTCATAACTCTTTATTATTGCAATATATGAAATAAATTTCTTGGCTAACTCTTCCTTTCACAAACAAATCAGCACGCAACTTCCAGGCCAAGTCAGATTCTTTCTTTTCTTTCTATGCTTTAGTTTAGACCAGAAAACATGGTTTTTCAAGAGAAGTTTCTCCTTTGTCAAAAGGAATTAACAGCTGATTTCCTCATCCACCAGCTACTTTGCTCCTCTGCAATTACACTTGAAATAATCAAAACTCAGCAGCAATACAATTTGTGTATGGATTTAAAAACAAGCCCAGAATGACCGAAAACATCAGGTGATTAGGGCTCTGAGCTGTTTCTTCTTTGCTTCTGGTGTCAGATTGCTTCTTATCTACTGTAATTTTAAATGCTACATATTTGCTTTACCCACTAAATTAGAATGTGGATTATTTTGCTGCTTACTTTAGATTTCCCAAAGGTACGGCCCTCACACTGCACTGCAACCCCCCAGCCCCCAAATCCTGCTGTTTCCAATATTTACTGAAACACTAATGTTAGCATAAATGCAAATAGATTTCAAAGGAAGTATTTCGAGCTTAGATGTTAACAGCACTTACACAACAAAACCCCCAAACATTTTCTGTATGTCAGTATCCATGAGTTTACAGTGCCAAGGAACAACTGGACCTTTGTGTATAATTTCAACACAGAAAACAACTTATAAAGTGGTTAATTTCTTTTTAAGGTGCTAACTAAACCACAGTTTAATAATATTCAGACCTTTTGAGAAGGCAGGTGTATTTGTTAAATGCTGCCACAGTCACAATGCCTGGCAAACCAACTGCAAAGGGCACTGACAAGGCAAAAACCCCCTCACTCTCTACCAACATCCACTGACTCACTGACCACAGAACTGAAGGCACATAAAGCCAGACTGCACAGCAAGCAGGACTTGCCAGCACATGGCAAAACACCTGGGGCAGTTTCCCACCCCACACTGTGTACCTGGTGCTGGCACACCAGCCACTCCAGCACCCCAACAGACCCTGTTATTACTGCTAAAGATGCTGGGAGCCAGGCACCCAGACAGCTCAGTCCTTTAGGAATTACCTTAGCACCATAAATTTCCACTGCAGTCTGACAGCCACCAGCTCCATACTTGTTCACTTGTCCAGTATTTCCCCCACAGCAATCTGTCTCTGTGCCTTTAGTTCTCCTGAGGGCCACAGGCAAAGCCTCTGCACAGTGGGTACAGCACACACCAGCCCTTGTGCTGGCAGCAACGAGGCAGCTGCAGGAAAAGGAGGGGCAAGGTGTGCACTTTGTGCCTGGCCCCAGAAGGGAAAACATTATCCAAAGTATCTCCATTCAGAGGCCACTGAAAACATGGCATGAGTATTTCTTCATCCAGTTGTAACATCCTCACAGCACAAGGCAGTAACTGCCTCTGAGCTCATCAGCTGTTTCTGAACAAGGTTTCCAAATTCCTGGCTTTTTAGCAGATTGCTCCTTACCCATCATCTCCCTGACAGAGTTATGGATGTGACTGCTTAATTGCAGCAGCAGCAGCAATCAATGCCTGTGCACTGTGCAGACTGGGCATTACCCTCAGTGATCACAAACGCACAACTACACTATTAGCAAAGTTTCAGCACCAGCACGTACGACCCGACATGTACAATGTCACCAGGAAAGCAAGTGGCACACACCAGGTGATGCTCTGAACAACTGCTCCTCCTACATGGGGGTGCAAATCCTCTGTTCCAAGGAGGATTTCCAGAGTGGTGACCTTGCTCCTCCCACATGGGTGTCTGTCAGGAGAGAGCAAGTACCTTGCTTTGTTCCCCAGCCTGTGTGGGGGTGTTGGAAACAACCACAGCCATCTGCTCCAAGCAGAAACCACTCCGAGACACCTGTCTTCAACATTTTTAGCCCTACCTGGCCAACCCTCAGGAACAAACCACCTCTGCACACACCTTCAGAGCTGCAGTGGCTTCAGGTTAGCCCCAGGAACAGGGAGAAAACCAGGGTCAAATCCCAACCAAAGCAACAAAAATAATATTCTCCCTAGAACTATCATTTTTCATACCATGACAGGAATAGTCTGGTTTTCTTCACTTCAGTTGTCCCTGTCTCACCACTAAAGAAGTCACCAAATGAAATAAAGAGCACTACACACAGCAACAATGCCCCAAAAGGGAGAACTCCCTGCTTAATGACAATTTAATGCTGTGGACAAAGAGCTTTCCAGACTGAGGTGTTGTGTCATGTTGATTTCATGCAATCTCCTCAGGCTGCTCTGCTCAGATACATATTTATACCCCAGTGCTGCACACTGGTGAGTAACATCTGTTTGCAATGTGCTGGCCAGATTACCACACTTCTAATCAGGTTTGCAGCTTGTAGCAAACAATTGTTCTGTGCTCAAATGCGAGCCAGGTGGAACATCTTTAATCATATAAGAAGATCCCAATCTTCAAGGAAATTTTCTGTACTGATGTTCTTTTTCGAGACACGGGATTATAAGAGGATGAATTCCCTCTAACAACTGCAGTAATTACATGCCTTCTGCTGGTCCCTCATTTTAGGGGACTGGGGGGGTGGCCCAGGAGTGGGGCATAAGAGCTTTAAGCTTCCCTGGAATTGGGAACATACTGCCACCATCATTTCAGAACAATTTGCCACATGTCAGCCCGAGGATTACCGGCAGGCTGCAACTAAATCTGCACCACTTCTCTGGCCAGTCAGCCCAGCAGCTGCTCAGCACTGTAATGGCTTTACACTACTTACCACCTTGATTTTCAAGGACAACAAAAATGGGAGACCACATTTCTGCCTTGCAGCTGTGGCTGAGATACTCTTTTCAATAATTAGTCTAAAGGTTGAAGCACGTCATAAAAGGAGTGCAATGTGAGCATGGTTGTTCCAAGCTTTGAAAAAACCCCAAACAGACAAACAAACCCCACTGGATCATTTTGGAGAGACAAAACAAATCCACAGCACAGCCCACACATACAATTTACACTAGTGATGGGTGGATAACTTGAAGTTACTTAGGAAGTGTTCTCTGGAAAAGCTGGAGTCTAAAGGCTCTCTTGACACTGAGAACCTGTATCCAGCAAGCAGTACCAATACCTGAAACCAGAGCCAAGGAGAGGTTATAGAGGAACATCGTTAGCACTTGTGGAGAGTACAAACACTGCTATGAACTTACTTTAAGAGCTGAGTGAGCTAACCCTGGAGCACCGTACCACAGCCACACCCCTGTGCAGGTCTGGGCACCTTAATGACCCACAACATGAACTGCCAGACAGACATGACCTGCTGGCAGGAGCTGGTTCGTGCTGGCACAGTGGCTCAAGTCGTCTTGTTTCTCCTGTTTGGATGTTTGTGATGTCTTCTGCAGTTCCAGCGAGCTGTGTGTCACTTGTGCAGGCCCAGAGTGCAGGGGGGTCCCCAGGCTCCACAGCTGTGGTACAAAACTGGCAGTGGTTTGAACCCCTTAGAAGAAGTACAAAAGCTTAACTAAATAAATAGTCATCACCCATGTTTCTTCATGGCAGGGCATCACTTGTCTGCTGTGCTGTGGTGAATGCTCATCATCAGCTGCTGCAGCAGGGTCTGTTCAGAGATGTGTGGTGCTGAAGGCTCTGGATGGTGCCCATGGCACTGCTGCCTGGCACACACACAGCTGCTTTCCTGCACGATGCACACAGCTGGGACAACACACACCTCTGGCTCCAAGATACCTGAGGGATCATTTACAGACACCACCACATCTTCGAGTGCAGCACGTCTGGAAGTCAGAAGGAAGCTGCTCTGGGACTGAACTTGCTTTTAGCCCTAATCTCTGCACAGTGAACAAGGCTGCAGTGGCTGGGAAGGGGTTACCTGTGGAGGTTACAAACACCAAGTGACTAGATGGAGAAGTACCACGTCTACAGCACAAATGAGCTTTACAAACCTTCAGCAGAACAGTTAATGAGAGAGCCTTATCCCAGCAAACCAGGCCAGCAGACAGTTCAGAGATTCTCCACAGGAGCCAAATGCCTGTCAGACAGCTCCAGGTCAGCAGAGACATTGCAGGCAACATTCCCCAACACCTCCCCTTCTCCACAGTCCATTCACAGCACTGAGGGTTACCTCAAGGCTTGTGTTACTTCTCTGAATTGCAGAATTAAGTTGAGGGAAGCAAAAGGCACCCCAGCCCAGTTCCACCCCACCAAGACTTAGTGCAAACAAACCTACGATGACAAAAGGCCACCAAGAACAATTCAACAGCAAACTGTACTGCAGTTATGACATACCCTACTCAGCATTTAGAAATAGCATCAAATGTGTCTCTGGGTTTCTGAAACGCTCAACTTGATGTTAACAAATAATGAAACAACACAAGCTGGTTAATACACATTTGAACCAAAAGCTTCCATTCCAAAGCAGTGACCACTGGAGATGGTTTTTTACAATTGTCCCCATCCGGCGTTTCAGGCATTGCAGAACGAGGATCTGTTTTCCACATTTCCAGTGCCTAAGTGTCCCAGTGCTGGCTGTTCAACTGTGCTTTCTTCCCTCTTTTTCTTAAGAAGCTTGCAGTATCAGGTTTGTTTCTAACAGATCAAACACTGGAATTCTTTCCCAAGCCAACTTTCTTTTCCAGTCATCCTGAGTCCTAAGCCATTACTATTTTCCACAAACATTGAGGCACAAATCAGTGTATGTGGCAAGTTTACATGCAGTGCTTGCGAGGACACTTAAGAGGATACACACCAAGTTCTCCCACACTGCTTCCCTACCCACCTGCCCAGGAGGACCCACCACTACCTTATCCCATTTCACACCCCCATGTGTGCCCTGGGCAGCATGCCAGGGGACAATGAGTTGATGGTTCTCCATTCCCAGGGGACAGCAGTAAGTACAGGAGCAGCTGTAGTCCATGCAGTTCCAGGTTTTCTTCTCTGGTCATCCTTGCAGCAAAGCACTCTCAGCTCCAGGGGGAATATCCCAAGGGCTCACAGCAGCCTGGGGACTTCTCCAGCAATGATCAGTTTTCCAGTTCCAGCTGCTGCATCTCCCTTGCACCACATTTCCAGACACAAGTGAACAGATCTGGTGACACTTATTTTGCCCAAGTACCACCACTCGGTGTTAAGCTGTTAAATCAAAAGGTGACACATGATTTCCAGCTTCTTGCTGACATCTCACATCAGGTGACAGGAATTAAGTAAGTACTGGACAAAGTGCTGCTTTCAGTGTAGAACCCTTAAGCCTCCAAATCCAAAGAAATTGCCTGGGTGACTCTACTCAGCCACCATTTACACAACAAAGCTATGTCACAGCAAAGAAAACCAAGCAGAAAAATAACCACCTTGGAGCTGGAACTGTGGTCAACACAGCAGGACACACCTTCTATAAGAACTGTCACTTTTCAACAAAGCCAATTTTATTTACTTCAAAGATGCTGTGTTTATAACATCAACATTCAATCCCGCTGTGATCCAACAAGTCAGAAGTCAGTAGTCAAAATCCCAGGCACACAGTGCCAACACACTCCACATTTGCTCCAATATATGATACAATAAGGAAAGGACACTTGTGCTCTAACAAGATTCAGAGTCTCTCACCCAAAGGCTGGAATTGCACTCGAGGGATTACACTCCTGTTCCACTCTCCATGCAGCCACCTGCCCCTGGATGCCCTGAGTAAGGGACACACATGGTTTACTTCTCAGTCACATCTTTTACAAGCACAAGGAACAAACCAGAAAGAACATGTTACACAAGAATCTGAAGTACAAGAGGAAATCAAAACATTAGGGACATTTGTCAGGTTTACCCCAGAAAGCCCTCCATGAGCAATGAAATATGTCTAAGTGAACAGCATTCTCCTTTGCTTAGTTGTCTTACACCACCTCATTTCAAGGCATTACCAAGAACAGTGCAGTGGGGAACATAAACCAGCTTTTAGAACACAAATCTTTACATTTAAAGACTTATTGTATCAGATCTTTACTAAGTGCAGTTCACTGTTAACACATAATTAACAATATCTTGCTAGAAATCAAGCCATATGTACTCTTGTTCAAGTGCCAATTACAAGTCCAGAGGCAAAAGGCTACTGAAAAATGCCCAATTTTTTTCTCCACAATGCTACAGGTACCAGTTCATAACCAGCTCAACATGTCCCAAGCACTTTGGTTCCTCAGCCAGGGCTGAATTTGGGTTTTTTCCAGCCCTTAACAGAAAGCATCTCCCCGTATTTTTTTTCCCCAATATGTCAACAATTAAAGCTTGGATTCAACTCTACAAAAATAACACACACACACACCCCCCATAATACAGCGAGAGCATTTGTTACAAACTAAGCTATATTGTAACCAACTGAAACAACTCAGCAATGAGCAAATACACTTCCAAGATCTCAGGTGAGGACAGCAATAGAACAATCCCTGGACACAGGGCAGGAATACTCACAGCAGGAGACTGAGAACCTGCTGGTCCCCATCCCACAGCAAGTATAACCAGCCCTGTTGGTTTTGCATATTGAATTCAGTCTCACCTCCAAACCAAAGCAACCCCTGGCATGAACACTGCTGGGAAAACCCTTCCCAACAGCACCTACAGAGCAAACCCTTCTTCACCTAACTGGTTTCACGTGGCCCTGAGCTACTGGACACCAACGAGGTGACAGAAGACAAACCTGGCTCGGCTGAGTGAGCAGAACAAGGCACAGACAAAGGGCACAGCACTGGACCAAGCAGGGTAAACTCAGGTCTAACAAGGGGAGCACACAGGGCTGCTGGAGGGGATTTCTCCCAGTGGCTTTGCAGAACATGCCATCCTGCTCACCCTTCACCAGGTGCAGCACAGGAACCCCCCAGAGCAGCCCTAGCAGAGCATTTCCAAAAACGCCAGATCCAAGGGAAAGAAAACACAGATATAACTGAGGTTGGCCCGAACTGATTTATTTTAAAGCATATTACCTGAGCTTTGGAACTCTGTAAGAACAGTCTTTAGGAGTCATACTAAGGCACCTTTATCACACAAGGACTCTCAACAAAACTTTGGTAAGCACCTAAGTGGCTCCAGAAGTGCCTGGAGCTCTTTTTAACATTTAATTATCACATAGCCTTTGTTTTGTCACAGGTATCAAAATAAATATTAAAGTGCTGATCAACCAAATGTGAAAACTGTTGATTAAGTTGGACCATGATGCAGTTTCCCAGTCACAGTCAATGCCCACGTATCATGTTAATTTTACTTCCATGCAAGGTAAAAAAGATCAAAGCTGAACTGAAAGGCGATAATGAATGCCCACCCTCCTCTCTTCATGTAGAGAGAACAAAATGCCTGTGTTTGACTCAATTTGTACCAAAACTGTGCACTGAATGCAGCAGAAGCTTACAGTCTGGAGAACTAACTACAGAAACTGTGGGAGTAAGAAGCAGACTACAGGGGAGTGGCAAACTTTGGCCTGCAGCAAAAGCACTGTGGTTCCACACAGGTCCAGGGGAACACCAAGGCTACACCGTGTCACCGTGGGTGCTCAAGTGGTTTTTCACTGGAGGTAATTACCAAAATAAAACATCTCTTTAGCCCAAGTGCTTTCAGGAGGCAGCTGAGCCCCAGTCACTCTGGTCTTTGAAGTGCTGTGCACACCTGGGCACATACACATGTACATGTGTTACACCTACAGCTACGAGGTAATCAGGTTACAGATGTAACTTGCCTTGGGGAGCAATGAAAGGAACAGAACCAAAGGGATCTTCAGGAGGACTTGTCTGTGGAGCAGAATGGGGCTCCACATTCTTATCTGAAGATGCTCTCCTGTCCACCAGCCTGTCTGTAAAAAACAAAATGGAACAGAACAAAAAATAAAGTAAAGTAAAATAAAAATGGCAGGTCTTATGCCTATGCAAAGCTATGTACTGTACAGGGGGAGGGAGAGTATAGTCTATGAGGGGGTTTTGACAATGAAAGGGTGGTAGAAGGCCAGCTGGCCCAGGCAGCTCCTTCCCATTGCAGGCTGCAAGGAGCCAGGCAGAGTGCTCGGGGGGCTCTGCACCCACAGCTGTCTGTGCTGGAGCACCACGGGGGTCCAGGCCTAACACCCACCTCTGTGTGACTGTGGGAAAGCTGAGCTGCTGCCCTCCCAGCCAGGAGGCAGCCTTGTTTCCTGGGCTCCCAGCTCTGCACAGATTACTGAGGGGTTCCAGGAGCTGCTTAGGAACTCCACTTCCTCCCAATGCTGTCAGGAACTCCCCAGCTGACACTACAGGACACCAGCAGCAGAGAGCAGCAGTGCCGGCAGGAGCTCAGAGCTCCAACCTGCCACTCCACACCACAGATCTCCCTGAGGTGCCCAGCTCAGACAGCCCCAGCCACCTGCACCTGCCCTTCACTGGAACTGCCATCCTTCTGCTCACAAAGCCTTTGCCAGGTGGAGGGGAGGGGTCCTGACCTGGGAGTTGGATCCTTTGCAGAGGAGAAGGGGTGAACCTTCCCAGCAACACCCCCATCACTGCACACACTGACATTAAGCTACTCAACCCATGAAATCCAGCAGTAATATCAGCCTGACAAAGTGTGGCAACATCTCCATCCTCTAACAAAGGTGTGTATGTTTAGTTACTCACGTGTTACTGTCATTAGCACACCAGCTTTAAAAATATCTGACAGATTAAAAACATCTTTATGTGTGAAGCATCAGCTCAACAATACAAAACAGGCTTTTGAGAGGGGCAATAAAGGATTTATGTTTTGAATGCTACTCAGCACCACATAACATGACAAAAAGACAAACTTACATAACAGTATGAGTTGAAAAGCATGGGACAGCAATTGAGTTTAGTAAGGGAAAAATATAACCATTTATCAGACCTGTACCTGCAATTCTCCTTTCTCTAGACAGCAAAAAAATTACTTAGCAGGCAACAGCCTTTTTCCCTTCAGAGATAACCTACATCTAAAAAGAGCTCACCCTTGAATCTTAATTATACACCTGAAGAAATTCCAGAAAGCATTATACAGTTACAGACAGTTTTAAAGGTCCAAGCCTTCATTGTACAGTCAATCTCCCAATTTCTCATTGTTCCAGTGAAGGTTGAGAAAGTATGAGTAGACAAAGTTTATATATTTCTGCTTTGACTGCAGCAAAGGCATTAACAGTGAGGTAAGCTGATAGCAAGGCTGCTGTGCCCAAAAACCACACCAAAATGCAAAGAGCCTTAACATCCAAAAGGCAAGCTAGGAGGTGTTTGAAGGCTGTCATGTGTGTATCCAAACCCCCAGAGACACACCCAGCAGTGCTGCCCCTGTGCAGGGCCTCAGAACAGCCCCAAGTGCAGCCCACCAGCACAAACAAGGCTGCCATCTAGTGTGCTGCTGCTCAGAGCAGCCCTGCCTTTTCACTCACACACATTCTGGATTCAGGACCCCAAGGAACTGCTGGCTCCTACTGAGCGCAACGGGGCTGTTTGGGTCTCTTTTTGGGTACAGCAGATGATGTACGTGAGCACACCCAGCCCTGCAGAAGAGGTGAGCCCCAAACACACCTTTGCTGATGTTGTCTTTGGCTCTCAGATTTGTCCCAAACTTGGGGCTTAACCGAGCCCATCTCAAACTTACCATAACTACCATCACCAGTCCAACAACCACGCTGTGCTGACCACCCAGTACAAACTAACCTGCTCTAGATTCAAGAGTGGATTGTTCCAAAAGACTTAAGGCCTCATTTGGAAGCAGCATGCCTAGAGATTCAATTCTGCTCCCGAATCAAATCCTAAGCTCAGATTTGGAAGGTGTGCTCATTTTTAAGCTGGTACATTAGCCATTTTCCCAGCTAGCAGTAAGTAATTCTGCCGTGAAATGTGTGCAGGCTACTTTCATATCTCAAAAATAACAGCCTTAATTGATCAACATCAACCAAAAACTATCAATTAGAGTTTCCCAAACAAACCCACTCAGTGACTTGCCTTAAGGATCAACAGGTAGTGCACACATCTTGTTCAACTACATTTAAGGACACAGGAATCCAAGAAGAAAAAGACCCAGCTAAAGGTAGAGGTGGTTTTTAATTCCTTGAAATGCAACTTCACTGCACTTTTAATTGCAAGGAACTTGCTGATAAGAGAGACGAGCATACACAAGCTGTTTTTTGACATTGCCACATTTTTCAAGTCCCACTGATAAACCTGCTCTCAACAAAACCAGTTATAGGAAGAGCATCTAATAAGCATGTGTTAGGCAATTAGGAAGAGGAAGTAATTCCAAGTAAAAACCATGGAGATAACCAACTTCAAGAGGAAAAAGTTTATTCAACTATTGCCATATCAGAACAATAAAGCAGCCCTTACATTTAGCCACTCATCAGAAGGACATTACAAAACATTAACATAATGTAATAGATCGATTTTCTTTCAGGCATTTTCAAAGGACATATCAGACCCGCAGAGTCTTCTGCTCTGGTGTGCAAGAAAAAAGCTGGAGAGGAATAAAGCAAGCAGCCACACTTCTGTTCCCATCTGCCCACATACCTCTGCTGTTGAGAGCCTCTGGCCAGTGCAGGTGACACAAGCAGCATTGAAGAGCTAAGACTTTTGCACCATTTCTGCAGGGATTGAGCCAGTAACTACCAGTTTTAGGCGGCGAGTTCCTATTGCACACAGCGTCAGAAAGGAAAAGGAAAGGAAGAAGACAGGCCCAACTGTGCCCTCAAATGCTCAGAAAGAATGTTCTGTACACAGGCCCTTGGACAAGCAGGTGTTGGAACTGCTGAGCAACTACAGAGCCCTCATTTACTGGGAAGCAAAGTAAGCCTTCAAGCGTCCCTTACTTGATCTCAGCAGGTCAAACTCTCTGTCCAGCAGCTCCTCCTCCGTCAACTTGGAAAAATTGTCCTCTCCAAATGGGTTCCAGCCTGACATGTCAGGAGGGTTATTGATGCTCTGCTTTGGATAACTGGCAAGTGCTTCAGCATCAGCAATACCTGACCTGTAAAGTCAGTTCAAGAAAGCAAATTAAGGAACACTGACAGGATTATTGATCAGGGTCAAAATCTGTGAAATTCTGTCAGAACACCACACACAAGTGACACATACCCATTAACAGCTCAAGCCAAAAGCATCTGAAACCTATCCTAAGGGAAGCCTAGTAGGAACCTATACATATATATTACCTAGTTCATAAGATCAGTGCAACTCGACAATCTGGGTTGTTTTTATTTTTAAATCAGAAAGGAACAGGGGTTTTATTCCACACACCACTGTTCATAAAATTAATGGGAAAGTTATTATTTATTCCCCTTTATTATGCAGTACTGATCACAATTAGCCATGTAAGCCACAAGTAACCCCTGAGCACACCTGAGCCAGAACACTCACCTGCCTGTAGGATAGGGAGGATCTGCCAAGGTTGCAGCATGCACTGTGAGGGAGCCAGGGTAGGAGATTAAGGCTGGTGCAAAGTCTTGTGGAGAAGTGATGTACTCAGGGGACTGTGCCTGCTGAGAGCGCTGCTGGGCCAGCATGTGCTGCTGCAGGAGGGCCTGCTGATACTGCTGCACCTGGGGACATCAGGGCTTTGTTACCCAAACACACTGGGCAAGCTTTTCTGCCCACTAACAGTACTGGTTTTGCAGACAACCAACCACCCACCCAACACCATGGCCCAGAACATGTGGGTGCAGAGAAACTGCTCACACAGCTCAGTGACACTGGTTCTCTTCTCCAGCATGTTACCCCTCAGCTTCCCATAATTACTGCAACCCAAGTGTAAGTTACTGCATAGCATGGCCAATTTTTACTTAGGAATCTCAATTTCAGGACAATTTCTCCTGATTCAAAACCCAGGATATGCCAGTTAGCTATCTTACTTTTCAGCTAAGAACTTCGTATCATTGTGTCTTCTGTCTGTCACTTTGTAGCATAACATATTTGTTGCTGTGGCCACTACTGGAAACCTTAAGCACCAATTATGTTTCAAGTTAGCATATACCTACTTAGGAAGTTAGAAATATCCCACCCAATTAATGCACAAGTGCAAATCCAGACAATATTTTATACCCCACTTTGGGTAACTTCCCACAACCGAGTGTCATTTCTGCTTCCCGTTTTCACACTATTTACCACATGCACAGTTCACTGTAACTCCTCACACACTTCTCTCACTGCACCTGCACACCAGACTTACAAACACAGCCCGTGTTTCCAGGCTGTCCCCTCAGTTCCACTCACGACGTACCATGGCAGGGTACTGTGACTGGGCAGGCTGCTGCTGGTACACAGACTGCAGCAGGAGCTGCTGCTGGACCATCTGCTGGTGCACTGCTTGCTGATACTGCAGTTGAGAAGATAAAGAACAGCTTTGAGAAGTCATGGTCCCCCTTCAGTAGTGGCCAGATATTCAAAACAAGCATCAATTCAATCACCACTTTTGACTCCACAGCACTTTTCAGTTTCGATGCCACATAACCAAGAACCAGAGTGCAGTTCAGTCACTGCATTTTAATCGTTCTGGGTTTGAAAGCTTCCTCCTTCCCACCCTCCCATTTTTAACAAGAAAATTACACTACATATTCAGCACTGGTCCATGTACCTTCTGCAAGCACAGCATAATCACCTAGACAACTCCCAATATTTATCCCAAGTGCCCTTACACATAGACAAGGCCTTAACTTCAGCCACACAGTGATGATGCAAAGCAAGCTGGGATTCAGGGTCAAACTGCAAAAAGCAAACAGCCCAAAGCAACTTTCTAGGCTAATCAACATTACAGAGACAAAGCCAAGGGAAGAAGGGCCAGGAGCTCTTTGAGCAGGCAGAACACAGGCAGCAACAGCAGACACACGATCCCAGGTGTTCCTTGTGAGCCCCCTGGGCAGCAGAGGCAGCTGTACCTGCTGGATGTAGGCGTCCTGCGTGCCGGGCTGCTGCTGCAGGTGGTGCAGCTGCTGCAGCCTCCAGTCTCCCTGCTGCAGCTGCTGCAGGACCCTGTGCTGCTGCGGGGGCTGCGGGCTGCTCCCTGGGCACTGAGGCACCTCTTGGCCGGTCGCTGGGCGCGGGGTTCCTGCAACAGCCACACAGCACTGCTCACACCACACCCCCAGCTTCAGCCACAGCCCTCCCTGCAGCCCAGCCACCTCTGCCTTTAACACAGCCCAGGAGCTCCCCTTCCCACTCTGACACCTGGGGCACCTGGTACATACCCAATGCCCTGTCCAAAAATACTCCCAGGCCTGCAAATGAACCATATCTACTTATTGGATGCTGGAAGCTTCTTCTGGTCTCACAACAGCAAGCTGGGTTCCAGACTTGTGCCTTACTAACACTGAAGGTTACACACCGTATCTCAAACCCTTACCCTTCAAGTGAACAGCTTTGTATGCATACAACACATCTTTCTCCTCTAAGGGAACTATGAGCTCACCTGTCAAGGTCCATTAAACTGCACACCTGATGGCTTTTGCCATTCTATTGTTTTTGCAGCCATTCAAGTAAACAGTTCTCACATAAATCCATCTCTTTTATGGTGAGTTTATATTCTCAAGTGCCCAGGAATGATCTGTTCCTTGTCAGAAAAGGAAAACCTTTCCAAGTTGGATGCTACTTAGATCCCATCTAGTACAACTTGTTTACACCTGGGACACAAACATTGTCCATGGCCTTTTGACACTTTCCAACACCATCCCTGAAGCCACTCTTCCTGTACTATAACAGACAACAGCACACAGTGCAACTACAAAGTGCTCAAGATTAAAATGACACTGATTTAAGTGAATGTTTATCAGGGCCATAACCCTTTCTGAATGAGAAAGAATAATTGGTAAAGGATTTCCCCCAAACCCATTTCACTCAATTGTCTCCCCCAATTACTCTCCTCTGCTGCACTGAGTGGAATGTGAAATGAATTGGTCACACCTTAGAGAAGAGATATTTTCACATGGCTCCACCCTACACCTACCACCAACACACTGCTGATATCTCATCTCCTACTGAGGCACACAAGAATATTTTTCCTACTACAACAAAAGCAGTCTGTTACAGAAGAGTTTAGTTCTGTGAATTAATTTCAAGTCAAAACTGACCACGAACTCTCAGTGTGAAAGTTCATTCCAAACCAGTGTTAAGCACAGTGAAAACACACCTTCACTTCTCAATAACCTGCATTTACTTTTTGGGGCACCTGGTCACACTTAGGACTTGCACATTGCAAGGCTTTTGGAAAGGATGAAGATTTGATTTCTGGTATCTAAGGAAAGGCAGATGAACCTGAGTTTTCAATGCTATCCCTACTAGATCAAAGAGAAGAACTGTAAAATTGATCATTTATTTGGGTGCATCACTGGCTTCCTTAGGTTACCTTTTTGCCCACGATTACCAAACTCCCCAGGAACATGTACTTTGACAGGAGTGGCTGAGCTCTGGATCGCCAGCACGCTGGAAGTGGCAGTGCTTGAATTGGCCTTTGGTCTTTGTCGGGGGGCAATTGAGGTTTCTGTTGGTCCAACAGTATCTGTTATTCTGAAAGGGAAAATTTTCCCAGGTAAGACACTTGGTAAAAACACAACTATTTCTTCTTCAAATTAGACACAGTCAACTCTTAATAGTCTTATATATATAATTATGTCTTAACCAAGAGATCCTCTACTTGTGCATTGCACTTTTGCACCTGAAGTTTGCTCCCTCCAAGCCTGCTCACCACCCCTGGCAGCTGCAGGATCTGCCTGCTGCAGAGCACCACGAAGGAGCCAGGCAGCAGCCTTGGCACACCATGGCACTACAGGGCATTTCCCTGAACAATTCCTCTCTGTTCCCAGGAGTGAGTGCAAGTCAAGTCCTGACTAGGAACATGAGTACTGTTCATACGGACAGGAAACAAGACAAAGGAAAACCTCATCTGTTAACTCATTTCTACTTCTACTCCTTTCTTAGTTCTATTTACAAAAAATTTACAAAAAATAGAAATTGTAGCTGAGTATAAAAGTACCCGAGTCACACATGCAGGCAGATTCAAAAGCAAACAACTTCTATTAACAAGGAATAAAAGGGTAAAGGATTCATCCAGCATTATCATTAGGCACATCCACACTATACCACTGCAGAAGTCAAAAGCATGAACAGGAATTCCCAAAGTTTTAGGTTTGTTTCACTAACAAGGACAAAATAAGGGACTACTTTGGTATAAAAACTGGAACTTTGGAAAGAAAACCCAAATAACCAGAAGCAAAATCCAACCAAACCCATTTACCTTCATTGATCAGGCCCTCAGTTTTTCCTCCCAGTTTACTTAATGACTTCTACTAAGGTAATATTTCATTTATTATTAACAAGCATTTGAAAACAGGTTTCAGATCAACATGTAGCTTAACAATCTTAGCAAGAAAAAAAAGCAGAGTCACATCCTCTACTCACCTTGCTTTTATTTGGCTTTTTCTAGCAGCTGCCTCACTAGCTGTCATGGGTTCGGGGAGAGCTGAAGGGACAGGAGAGTTCTGGGGAAAACCAAATTGGAATAAATTAAAGGAAGTCCTGAAAGAAAGTCATTACATATTGAAGAGTTTAGGACTTTCACGTTACAAGGCTTGATCCTGAACTCTCAGGGTTTGAATTTAACAGCATCTCTGTACTTTCTCATCTTGGTGCAGAAGTAAAACCAGAACAAGACTGATCTGTTTTGTCAACCCCTTCATTTACACACTATGAACTATCAACAAGGAAGCGCAACATTTTCCTCAAATGTTTTTGTGTGACTGCACAGAGCAGACTCGCTTCAGCCTCAAGCTGACCAACTAAACCAAAGCCCAGTGTCTGGAGGAAGCTGTTTTTAGCTCACTTAGCTCTTCCACTGCAACCCAAACTCTAGAAAACCATTCAGCATCCAGGGTGCCAGGGACCTTTAGCTCATCCCCTTCTCAAATTAATTCCTGAATCAATCACACATCACCTAAGTCATATTTTACCAAGGAAAATGGCAATTTTGGGGGAGGGAATAGAAAGATCCCCTCTAATGACAAATGCACATTCAGAATGCACATCTAAGTCTGATCACAAATAGTACAGACAGTTACTTATCAAGTACTTCAAGATTCTTATTTTTTTGAACCTGCGTATCCAAACAGCAACATTGACATCTCCTTCTGCAAGGATAAAAGAGTTCAAAGGGATCTCAGGAAGTTCCCTTATCTGTCTCTCAAGGCAGGGCTCACTATAACTGACTGTTGCAAACTCAAACCTGAGAGGGATTTTTCCTGATGCTTCTGTTAAGAAACACTTTATAACACTCAACATTAGTGTTGTGCCCTCAAGTTCCATCTCACAGTAAGTACACTTGTCAAGGAGGTGATCTTTGAGACAAAGCTCACACTTTGCAAGATCAAACTTAGCTACACCCTCAAAAATAAGAACTTGTTTTGTTCAGAGCTCATACTGCGTGTACACAATAGCACCTTCAAGTGTTCTCTGCTATGTTTTACATCTAGGAACCAGGTTTATGATGAAATGGAAATGATCTCACAGCCAACCTGACAGACTTATCTCAATGCTACCTGTGTAACACACTGAAAATACTGAAAAAATTAACAACTACTTACATTAATATTAGAGACTGGACAATCCTTTTTGGCAATTTTAAAGGCAAAGTAAGACACCTGGAAAATATCAGGCCTCAGCTCTTGGTCTGGTTCAAGCATATATCCTGCAAAATGTGGAACAGCATCCATTACATGTCACATCAGCTGGCCAGGAGAAAGACTTGCTGATGCTCCTTCCCCTGACTCCATTTCAAGAAGTTTGCTCCAGCCAGCCCCTCAGTGTGGACCCTGGGGCACGGTCCTGCAGGAAGGAATGGGACAAACAGCCTCCCTTCCAAGGCCCGTGCAGGCTGCACCCAGGAGGGACCCCAGTTCCCTCACACTGACCACCCACCCACCCCCCCCAGGGACTCGCCTCCAGGAGCAGGGAGGGCCTTGGATTTCCTGGCTCTGGGAGACCAAAGGCACACACTTACTGATCAAGCAGTGAATGCTGTGCGAGTACCGCGAGCTGTCTGGGATTGTAAAGCTTCCGTCACAAATGGCCACTTGGCTTTCTCCAAAGGGGAGGGAAAAGAAGCACAGTTTGTACAGCAAGCAGCCAAGGGCCTGGAGGAGACAAACACAGGCACTGTGAGGGGACAGGAGCAAGCCTTGGCCACCAGAGAGGAGCACTGAGGGGACACAAAGCACGCCCTGGCTACAGCTGGTGCTCACACCTTGTGTGGAGCCTGCACGGTCAAACAGGGCATGGGACAAGCTGACACCCCAAGCAGCTGGGACAGCACTTGCTGCCCACTCACTCTTAACCAGATATGCCACTACAAAACAGGGCACACCAAGAGCTGCACTCTCAGTGTCACATCACCCAGAGATACCCCACTAGCCTTGCACTCAGTTCAGTTTGTTTTCTTCACTGCACAGCATCCCATAAAAACACTCTTCTGGATCATGCTGCCAACAGGTTTCCATAGGAAATCTCTGGGGACTATCAAGCAGACACTAGGGCTGACAAAAAAAGAAAAAAATTCTACATCATATCTCCCTTCCTTTGAAAAAAATCAAATATGGCATCCATTTTACTTGCCAAAGAGTTAACTATCCAGGATCTCTCTATTCAGGGGTCTCTAGCTGCATTATGTATTTCATTTTCTAAGAATTAATTTTTCAGTCAACCAATGCTGTTTTTAATTCCCCCTCATGAATTACTTCCATACCCCCTGATTTTTCCTTACCCAGATATCTGCCTTGGTAGTAATTGGCTTTCCTCCATAGAGATTGATCATTTCAGGAGCTCTGTAGGACAGTGTTGTGTACCTTGGGATATAAAACAAAGAGAGGCCGTGGCTGAAAACCACCTCAGAACTGAAGGGGTGTGTTCCCCATCTGCCACACACACCCCAATCACACACCAGTTCCAGGTACATGCCTGGAACTGTCACACAATCCAAATCATTTACTGCACAAAGAATATCCAGAGCAGCAACATGAAACTAAGCATAAATACTAAGGCAGTAAAAGTTGCTTTTGGTGTTATTTCCCCAGAAGGGTGTACTTTCCCCAAACCCACTGTGTGTGAGCAGCCAGTCATCTGGAATGTAATTCAGGAGTCCTACAAGAGCTTTGCTGATCACACACCCAAACACACACAGTGCAGACTTCAAAAAAACTAACATGACCTAACAACTGCTGGAGTTCAGATACCCCAGAGCTGGAAAAAAGCTCCACTGCTTTTTACCCCGCAAAGAAGCAGCCTGTATTTACTCCTCTGCAGCAGTTAGCCCAACGGGGCAAAGCCACACTAGTACATGATTTCAAGAATGTTTTTCTGCTCAGTCTTAACAAAATGGACATGGACTGTACTTTTTAACTGAGACTCCAGATAAACCCACTCCAAAGCTTATTTACATCAGTTCATGCTCTTTTTTTGGCAACTATTTGCTTAGCAGTATTAAAATAGCACAAGTGAAAAATTCCCAACCCCTAAAATTGCCAGTAGCCAGACATTTTTGAACAATTTCATTTCAAAACAGTGTACTTCTTTCCAACAGGCTTCTTTTTAAGAGAACTCAGTTTGAAAAACAATCCACAAATAAACGGAAGAAATGTGTTCCTAAATAGTTCCCTTCTTTTACTGTATTTATGCCACAATTAATTGAAGGCCAACCATTAAGTTCAATTCATCCTAATGCTACATGCACACACCACACAACACATGGGGTTTCCCAGCAGCACAGCCATTGCTCAGGACAGGTCACCTAAAAGCCAACTTACTTTTTAATTTCTTCTTCAACCATATTAACACCATCTCGCTGAGGATGCAGGTACTTGTTAGTGGCACTGCCAAAGTCACAGAGAACATAGTTCCCACTATCGTTCAATAGCAGATTCTCCACCTTGGAAGGAAACCAACACAAAGAAAACTTGTGTTAAAATAAATGGCACTGATCTCCAAGGGTTCCTACATGTTCTCACATATGAACAGGATGTTTTCAGAGAAATCAACTGATAGTTTTAGCAACAATATGTTTAGTTTAGCGTGTCTCTGTTTCCAGCCTCTGCAGTCTCAGTTTCAAGTTTGGTTTAGTCTGTTTCCAGCTCCATCAATAGTGAGTTCCTAACTAGTAGGCAGTCCTAGGGAAATAGCTTCTCTATGCTCCATCTTTCCCAAGTAGCTGATTGACTGGAGCCCAGATTTGCCCCTGCTGCAGTTCCTACCTTGAGATCCCGGTGAACGATGGGTGTTTTGCACTGATGCAGCCGGGCGACAGCCTCACAGGTGTCACAGAATATCCTCAGCACTTCTGCCTCCGTGAAGCCTGTCTGCAGCCGCTGGTTCATCTGGTTCACAACCTGCCCAGCTAACAGACAACCAGAGACATTGCTGTCAGGTCATTCCTATCAGCCACAGGACACTTAGATGCACAAAGCCCACAAATAAGATGCAAGAAAGTTTTCCAGTCACTGTAGTGAAACAAAAGAAATCTGGTTGTGCAAGTGGCTTGTTATGGCACTTTTTATTGCACCAGTTGTAAGAATTATCACTTCTACTGCAAATATAACCCACATACGCCTCATCTGGAAGTATTACACACCACAGGGTGGCTTTGCTTTCTTTGCTCAACGTATTTATTTTGTACTTGCAGCACTTGTTCCAGTATCCTCACCTCTTTGGGTTAATAAACACCATCTCCTATGATGAAGCCACTGCCCAGTCAACCTAAACTTTAGACAGGCTTCACAAGTCCAACTCAATGGCAAGCTTATTCCATGCATGTGTGAGGGGAGGGAATCTAGAAACCACCTGTTTTTACATATTTTTTTGAAACAAGGTTAAATTGTAAGGTGGGACCACAGGCCCATTTTCTTTTGGTCAGCACTATCAACACTGACAGTGCTCATTTATAACCAGTCAGCTGTTACAGTAAAGGATGTTTAATGCTGTCACCTAAAACAGACAGCAGCACAAGATTGGTGCCAAGTCTGGCAATCTGTCCCATGAAGTTATGTTCCAGCTACAGGCTGATTAGCACCAACAGCAGAACACACCAATTTCACTTTATACTCACAGAATTAATTTCCCCATTCCTAATCATACTCAGTTACAGAGGTCAAGTGTTCAGCAGCTCAGTGCCTTGGTAACACCAGCCAGTGGGATTCCAGACACATCTATGTTCATCTCTTATATTCAGTGGTTCTAACAGATCTAAGTAAAACAGCAGGTGGCCATACAACATCTTCCCTGCCTTTCCTCTGAAAACCCAGGACCTGACTCTTACCTCGACAGTATTCCATGAGGATGAGCACCTCCCAAACATTATCGCTTATCGAGTTGACAGCACAGTCCAAATAGGTCACAATGTTCTTGTGCCCAGATAACTCTTTCTGAAAGAGACCATGCAAATTACACTTGATTACCAAAAAAATTAAAGAGGAAGAATGTCAGCTGCCACTGCAGCAGTGGAACAAAGTTCTTTTGCTTGGGAACCAGCTGTACTGACCAAACTGACTGTGATATCATAAAAACATTTTTAATAATTGCTTTAGAAGTTAATGACACACCAACCCTAAGCACAGCATTACTTTCTGAAGCTAAGAGCACAAGACAGGGAAGGGCCTCCTTACCATGATGGTGATCTCCCTCTTGCAGATGTTGAGATCGGGCACGTTGTTGACACACATGCGTTTCAGCGCACAGCGTACCCCGCTGTGGGTGCGCACCAGGAACACCGTCGAGAAGCCCCCTGGAAAGCACAAGGACACACAGGTGAGGACACTGCCCTGGGGAACTGCTGCAGTCGACATCACTGCATGGTAAGGGAGGAGTAGGAAAGGCCAGGTCAGTCAGTAAGTGATGAGCAACAAACACTTCAAAAAGGTAAAGACTTGCTATCACAATCCATTTATCTCAAGTCAAGTATTCTTCACAAAAAGCACTAGGACCTTATTGTTTTCTCCAAACACTAAGTGAAAATATTTGAAAAGCATTTTCATATTCAAACCAATTTACAAAGCCCAGTGCAAACTATTGTACACAGGTACCAACCCTGAACTAGTTATAGACTCATCCAAAAACCTGAACCAAGTGAAGGTATTCTTCAGATCTTCCAAATTTCTAAATCCCCCACTACTTGATAAAGGTTATTATTAATTCCCTTAACATACATTTTGAAACATAAAAAGTCAAGTAGTAAAATAAGATAAAGTCTTGAGAAATGCAGAATAAGTCAAGCAACTTTTCAGGGGCTTCTGTAAATCCATGTTTTCCTCAGGTGGCTGCTGTCTGATCCCACGCCAACCACACCAAGGGAACGTTCAACCAGGGCAGCAGCTCAGGTACATGGCCAGGACAGAAAGATGTAAATTAAAGCGATTAACTTCCCTGATAATCAGGCAGCCAGCTCAAATGCACGTGTTCCATGGCTCCTGATAGCATCTGCTAGCACGGTTTATCAAGTATAACGCACCTCATTTGATGCAAGTCTCAAGTGCTTGAGTAAACAGGCACATAATCACTTCCACTCAAGAAGCTAAGCTCCATTAAGGGATTTCCCTTGAAGATTAAATATTTATTAATTTTAAACTTAATTCCTCGTTTAATCAAATGTGATGCTATGCTGTCAAAACAGAATTACTGCTGATGTTAGCACAATAGCCGTGCCCCAGGGCCCTCCCAAAAATTTCACAGGACACACACTCTTATTTGCTCAAGCTCTAATGCTGAACTCATCTGTGGATGAAACAATTCACAAGGGCTCCATAACACCAGCCTGGACAATCATGTCAGAGTGATGTGCTCTTATTTACTAGAAGATGTTTTGAACTATCCTCACAATAAAACACTTGGTTTTAACTGAGCACTGATACTTGACCGAAACCAAAGAAGTACTCAGGTAACACACAAGAGTCATAATGATAAACCAACAATCACTTCCTGGCTTTTTAAGCAGTTTTTAGAGCTCTAAAATTCCCTCTGACTAGCAAAAGGCCAAGGACAAAACACCAGATCCCAAGTTTCCCTGACAACAGTTCTGACGTAACCCCGAGCAGACACTCCAGCATAAGAACTATCAGAACAAAGCAGTGAAAAGCCCCTGCAGCCTCAGCCAAGTGCTGCTCTCCCCATTAGGTGGCAACATCAGCCAACGTTTGAGTGCCAGGGAGCCATAAAAGCAGACCTGGTGCTGGTTTTGGCCAGGACATCTGTGACCTTCAATGGTTTTTCATCAGTGAAGATCACCACTGTAAAAATCCTTTCCTCCAAGTGCCAAGCAGCACAACTCTGAACCAAACCTGACTGGGTGAACTGTCCTCAGCTCAGCCCACGAGCTCCCACTGCTCCCATTCTCTGCCCCATCCCACTGGGCTGCCTGGGGATCAGCTGCTATGTGGGGTTCAAGCACAAAAGACTCCCAGGAGATTTCTCTCTTTCAGTCTTTTATTTCCATCAAACTCATCTGAGCCTTAAATCCTCCTAAGTTAGACACAACAGTCACGCTGCACTTTTCCCTGAAAGACTTGCTAGAAAGCCCTTCTGTAGCCTCTATTATATAAGCCAGGAGATGCACAGCAGAATTAAAAACTCTACAAAGCTCACACCTCTTGCTTACCTTTTTCCCTTGAACCATCATTTCTGTCACCTTAACTATTCACCTTTGGGATCTTATTACCAGCTAACTGGACATGTTTTGCCGTTCTTTCCGGGGTGGGGTTTGGTCTGTTTGTTTTCAGTGAAATTCTACATCAGCCACACTTGTCTGTTTTTTCCCCTATGCCTACTTAAGGTCAACCTTGACTAATTTCACAGGCCTCAGCATTCTGTTTATGCTTTCCCACGTAACATTCCTGAAACTCCAACCAGGAAGCAGTGTAGCTGTCCAAATTCCAAGTACCCCATTTGCTTACTCAGGTAGAACAAAATAAGGCTGAAAAAATCCTCCAGCACCTTTACCATCTTTCAGGCTGCTGACAGCCATGTTGTAGAGACAGTCTAGAATAATATCAACAAATATTCTGAATAAAGTCATGCATTTTTTAGACATACAGGCACTAACTTATTTTTTTAAATCATATAGATTTATTTTTTCAAACATATAGAAGCACCAAATATTGTTCCTCTAACTAGTGCAACCCTTGGCTATTTATTCCTAGAGGTACTGAATCCCTAGCTATATATTTATATCTAGATATATGTGTGAATTTCAATGTATTCATCTGTGTTCTGAATCAGCTTCCAGCTTCAGCAATATTTTCACTGCTACCTTAATCTGTATCACTTGATGCCTGGACCATCAAGTGGACATCTCCTCCCTGTTAATTCCAGAGCCAGATACTGTGATATCATAAAAACATTCCTCAGAAGACCAGGCTGACCTGCAGCCAGAGATGAGCCACCTCCCAAAATTGCACAGCCTTTCAAGCACTGTAGTTTGCAAGCTGAATGCATGGGAGTGAATAATTTTAAGGACTACAAATCCACCCAAAACAGAATAAGAACAGTTGGAGTATGAATGCCCTTCAAACAAGCTCCTGGCAATAAGAAATAAAAACCTTCTTCCAAGTTCATAATGAAAGAGCCAGTAAGGTCTTATAAAATGTTCCTAGTACATGCTCTTTGCTGGGAAACAAACCCAGCTCTGACCTCTATAGCTTTGAGATACTCAAACACAAAAGCCAGTGTCAAACAGCACAGGACACCTAAGAACAAACTCCCAAAAAAACCTAGTCCTACTCCACAAGAAAAGGACAATGTCACGAAAAACAGCTTTTTATACCCTTTGCCCTTCTTTATGGAGCACTGGAAAAGAGCCTTTCTCAACAAGCATTGAACAATACATCCTAGTGCTATTTTACCAGGACCATGGGTAAACTGCCCTCTGCCACAGTTGCAGGTGAACCCTTGCCAAGATCTATTCCTTGCAGCTCAGTTTTGACCACATTTTCATGTAATACATAATAAACACAGGCACTGCTGGCCCTCAGGTTGCTCCTGTGATCCCCATACACTGCTGTGATGCCACACAGCCCCCTCTGCCATCCTGCTGCTCAGCTCCTCTTGTGGGGTAGTGCTACACTGCCTGTAACTCTGCATGTTCACAGGCACCCTGTCAGGATAATTCCAGGGCACCTGAACCAATTCTCCGAGCCTCCCTCCCCTCCCCATGGACAGCAGTGCTTGCCCACAGAGGCACTGCCTTGGCTCAGTCAGTACACAGCACTGCAGGCACATCTACGAGTGGGACACGAGAAGCATACACAATACTTGAGTTTTGTGCAGAGAACACTACTTCATTCTTGAAGCTATAAATATTTTCATCTAATTTGTGACAACAAAACTTTGAAAAGCACACAGAATTCCACCATCTGAGTTCTCATCAGCCTCAGCCACGAATACACCTGAGACAGCTCCATCAGGAAGAGCTCCCAAATTCAGCATTCCCAAAGCCAAAGGCAGAAATAGCTCCCTACTTCTGAAATAATGCACTTCTGCAGACCCATCTGGGAGCTGACTGTTTCTGCCCTTGCTTTCAAGCGTGCAGACAATGCATTCCAAGGGCCATAGCAGCGCTCCTTTTCCCACTGCCCACACAAATTCCCACCATGTAACAGGCTGCCTATCAGGGCTGGTTTAGGCAAGCAGCACTGTTTTCCTCAAAGCAGTGCCCACTCCTAAGCAGTGGTGGGAAAGAGCAGCAGTGAATCCCATCCCAGCAGCACAGCCCGGAGCAGCTCTGCCATGCACCTCTGTTAACAGCACTGCTGCCCCACCTCGAGCAGGCACTCCCACCTTTCAGCTCTCCTGCCACCAGCTACAGCCCCAAAAGCTCTCACAGAAGCACCACAGACTACCTGGGGCATCCAAGGCACTTCAAGTTCCTGACTGAGCTGGGAAAGCTGGATTAAGGTCTGCTATAGATTTTTGTGAAGCTTCCTTTTAGTAACACCCATGCACCAGACTTGTGCAGCGGCCAAACTTGAGCTGTTCCAGCTTTGATCTAGTGAAGAGCAGAAGGAACAGAGCTCCATGTCCTGCAGGACAGCCCATCACACTCCTCACCCCACCTGGTGACTGCCTCCACTAGTTGGCTGTTCATAAACCAAAACCCACTCAGTTCCTAAGGGACATAAATATGCTAACTATTTGAACTGAACACAGCTACTGAAATAGACACATTTACAATTCCTGCAATACTCTAAGTTTAAGAAAAATAAAACCAGATTGACTGAATACTGATTTAATGCATGCTGTAAAATAAGGCAAGCATCTGATATGCCCTGCCTGAAATACACCTTATGCACCAAGACAAAACATGGTATTTCTTAGGGTAAAACTGATGCTTTCTTTACCACATACTCTGGTTAGAAAAATACAAGAGCCACTCTAGATTTCAACTTTGAATCAAGCTGCCTAAGAATTAGTCACAACCACTGTACTACTTTCATGTATTATGTCATCACCTCCTCTTGCTGTTCACTGGGATAAAAATAGTCTAACACATTTACCTCCACAACTTTAAGTAATACTTCCTCCCCGTCTGCAAGGAAGGTAGAACAGAACACGACTAGCAGATCTCCAACAGTTCAACTAATCAACTGTGAATATCAGAATGTTAGCTTCTATTAACCTCCAGAAACCACACTGCAGCAGAAATCACTTGAGTATTAAATGGGTCTTATCTGAACAAACTGCAAGTAGGAATTTAGGGCAAAACTTGGTAACAAGCCACAATGCACTAGCTTCACTCAAACACTTATCTGCAAGCTCTGGGGCTGTGCTATCATGCACACACTTGCTACTTGAGTTAAAGCCAGAAGCTAAAGGCAACCTAATGAAGGGTACTGTGCTTTTTCCAAACAGAAAGACCCAGAGCTTACTTCCACAACACCCTTCCAGCCTGGGAACAACACTATGTTCCAACAAAGCAAGGACCTGTAGGACATTTTTACTTTAGAGATGCACAGTAATGCAACCAGCTCATGTATTTCCTTCCAATTCTTTCCTCCTTTGCAAATGCACCTCGTGCATATCCCAGTACATTTAAACAAATGTACTTTCACTTTTATAAGCAAGTCAGCATTTTTAAAGGGAGTTTCCTCTGTACAGGCCTACAAAGTTCTATTTGGTTTCCCATTCACATTGCATTACAATCCTCATAATTATATCCCTAACTTGGCATTTTTAGCTGGCATAAACAAGTCTTGCAATAAAAAAAAAGTTCAGGAAACAATCCCCATTTCTGAAGCCAAGAAACACTTGTCAGGAGCGACAGCTGTTTGCAGGAGCAGCCAAGGTATTTCTTCAAGAGAGAGAGCTTCCCATCACCAGTGCTTCCTTTTCCTAAGATTCATGAACAAACACTAACACACCCCAGAACCCTAACAACCAACCTGAAGGCTATTTTTCGTCAGGTCAAGACTACTGACTAAACATTTATATAAGGGATTACATTGGGTAATCTAGGCCAGAGCAGTTAATTCAATTCCATTTGACTGCACCATTAAACCTTTAGTCCCCTAGACACACGAGATGAAGAGGTAATCAAGGTGGTGCCTTTAGGCAGGATGTGCTTCATGCTCAACTTTTCTTGAGAAAGCTTTTCAACTTATCCAAGGCACTGATAGGATACCTACAATGAACATTGACTAGCACAAAAAAACCCCCAAAAATAAAAAGCTAAAAGATTTAAACATCAGTTTTATCTTCAACATGTTTCCCCCCATCCCTTGTGACTTTTCTCACCTAACTCAGCTCCCTCTGTAGTTTACTGTGACCTGAAAAGATGGAGTTGGGAAACCACAACAATTACATCATCTGTGCATATAGACTCAACAGAAATATGGAGTTCCCCATTCTACAACACTGAGGCAAACAGCAGGAGTTCAGTTAATTTTATAGATGAATTTCAAACGTCATTTGCTAAGTTACTTTTTTCTAAAACTTGATTTTAGCTCCACTATAATCAATTAATATCAAAATCAAAACCAGCTGGAGAATGGTTAAATCAGTGGGTACAGATATATTATAGAGCTTTGGAACTAAACTCCATTGTCATACCACCTGGTTACCGACCAGTTAAGAAAAACACCTTTGCTTTACCAAATTCTTACTTGTTTTCCTTGTTCCTTAAAATGACTATTTTGCCTGCGATGTAAATATGGACTCACGAGAATCCAAAGCAGAGCAAGTCAGAGAAGGGACCTCTAAGCTCACAGTGACTGCCTGGTGCAGTGAATACCTCAAGGCTGCCAGGGCACACAAACAAGGCACAGCACACGGTGTCCAGCTCCAGCCCAAGGGCTGGCTCCATGGCATCCTGGGCAAGGGCCACAAACTGTGGCTGCTACACAAAGACAAGAACCACCAGGACAGGCAGACACAAACCAAGCAGTTTCTAGTGCCAGAACCATTTCAAACTAAGGCAGAAGTCACAGGAAGATTCCCTGGTTTGCAATTTGCCTAAGGCATCTTACACATCCTGAATTAGTACGACAAAATGCATCTCTTCACTGCTAGAAAGATTCTACAGAATCTCACTCGCACCTTCACATGAGTGTAATCATGAGTGAATTCACTGAGCATTTTTTAGTAAGTGAGCATGACCAGAACTGCACTGACTGGCTGGAATTAGGGTTAAGAACATCTAATATGAATAACTGAGGTGATGAGTACAAGGATGTTCATTATTTAATCTCCTATTCCTTAGCCACCTGCAAATACTGGTGTATGTTTGAACTCTGAGCATACCAAAGGATAAGCCCAGATACAAACCCACCTGGCATAAGAACAACAGGGGGCCAGCCAACTTTCATAAGAGCACAGTATCTGAGCTCCAACCTGCTTACAGCAATCAAGAGAACTATAAACCATTCTAGGGGATAATACTTCCCTGGCACCTACAGGAGGGCAGGCAGGCCTTGAAGGTCTATCTGGTACATGCTGAATACATTTGAACACTTCAGTTTGCACCTAAAACATCTCTTAAGACTGCCACCCCAATTGCTTTACAGGACTTTTATACTTGGCATTCCAAACTGCACACTGACATTTGACAATTTAAAGAGAGTCACTGAAACTTCCAAACCAAATAAGCAGCTTGGTCGCTATGCTGCAATGGCAAGAGGATATCAGAGTCAAGAGTACCAAAGTCATCGAATACTTCTCATACACCTACCATGTTTCAGTGCAGAGCCAGTCAACAGCAGTAACTCAGAAAAAGGCAGTTATTCATTAAATGGACCAATCTGGACACTCATGTTTGAGGGTAAGTCTCCAGGAATTAAAATGCTAGGACCTATCCACCACCTAAACTCAAAGATATCCTTCAACAAAAGGCTCCTCTTCCAAATCCAGATGGCACAATTCCCTATCAGCTTAACAGAACATCAAGTCCTAAAAAAGACTTTAAACAGTCCATTTGATGGAGAAATCAAACATCTCAAGAAAGCCCAGAGCTGGGAGGATAATACTGTTGATTCACACTGAGATTGGAGGAATCTGAACACATCTAAAAGACAAAACCAAATTAGATGCAGCACACTCTGCTTCCTTTTGAGTTGTTGGTTGGTTACACTGCTTCTAGAACTACCATAATATAAGCTTGCTTTTCTATCTTCAGAATGCCTAAGAAACCTCAGGATGGCTTATTCTGGGATCAAATAATCCTTCTGCTGCTTCTACCAATTCTCTTGAAGTAAAAGTCAAATGATAACCCACCTAAACTCACCTCAGAGTGAGGGTCTCAACTCTCCATGCTACTGAGCTCTAGGGAGAGACAGTAGGGCTCTGAAGGATGTAATTATTTAATTTGCTTTTTTCCACACAGCTGGTTTTCCTGCACATCATGCACAAACCAGAACTGCTCGTATGTCTAATGCTGACATACCAATTTCATTCACTTCCTACTCTAGTCACATGAACAAATGCTGTGTTCAGGCAGTTCCTTATACATGTATGTCAGAACAGTAATTTAGTGCCTTATACTCTTTAGTCATCTATTTGCTCTGTACTGCTTTCATAGTTACATGCAAATAAATTACCCAAAACAAGAAAAAAACTTGTTTAGCAACAATTTTTCTAAATACAGGCACATTCAGCTTTTCAACCTACAGCAGTTGCAAAAGAACGTAAGTAAATGTCATATTAATCACTGACTTCCAAAGCTATTTTTTGTTTCCTAAGAAAAGAGGCTGCAACAATTACTCACTAGAACTGCTACTGAATGACAAGACGCACAGATAAAAATCACAGTCCAAGCAACAAATTAAAAAAAAAAGACAAGTCAAATGAGTGAGTCCAACAGAGCTGAAATAAAGCAGGAATTGGGCCAGTCCTGTGTATTGGTACACAGCTCCTAGAGACTTGTGTATTAGTTTCTAGGCACCACAGGAACAAGTTCATTCATTTAAAATCCTGGGCAGGTTTGGAAGGCAGCCCAACAAACACATTACTCTGCACAAAATCTCCCCAAGCCCTGGCATATCAGAATTCCTTTCACAGTTGGGTGTGTGGCAATGAAGGCATGGCATGTTACCCAAGTGCTGAGGAGGACACCGTCTCAGAAGCAGGATGCTCCAAACTCCACCTGTGTCTCCTGTACAGACTTGTGTGACTGGGGGCAAATGCCTTCATCTGCAGAACATGACTCTCCCTGAGGCCATGGCATGCTCTTCACAGCAACACCAGGCTTGACACCTCTTGGAGAGTAGGCAAAGCAATGCTCAGAGGTGTTCACTCCCTCTCCCCTGAGTCTACATCAGCAATTCTTCAGTACTTTCACCACTTGCCTTGGAAGCAATGCAGACAAAAGAAGCAGTCTGTCATACATTTACAGGGACAACACTCCAAGTCTGCCAGTTTCCAGTTCCACAACACAATGTTTTGTAACACCTGGGTTTACGTTGCTGAAGGACCAAGCTATTCAAGGTCTTGTTATTCAAACCAAAAGAAATTCCCCCACTGCATTAACACAGATCCTTAGCATCAACTCTTATTTCAGTTTGGTAAGCTGTCCTTTTCTGTGTGTTTTCCTCCACCCAGCCTCTGTTCTGGGATCCAGTTTCACAGCTGACCCCACCCATACCCAAGACATCCCACTGCAACTAGTTAAAAGTAACCAACCCAGACAAGCGTGAGTAAGGAAGGTGTGAGCCAGGAGAGGGAGGCAAAGGTTCCTACCTTCTTAACCAGGAGACAAACACTCAGAGAGACTGAAATCCATTCCCAAGACAACCAGGAGAGCAGGAGAAGGGGAATTCATGTTCCTTTCTTGTCAGCAGCTGGACAGTGATGAAGAGAAACACAGGCCCTGTCCTTTCAGATAAGGGGTTTCCACACTCACTGCCTGCCTTCCTACACTGGAGGAATCACACAGGACAAGCCAACTCTGCTGCAGCACAACGAGGGACTAGAGACAATGTGACCTGCAGCAGTGCCCTGCTGCTTGGCATCACTGGGACCTGCAAACTACCCTCACACTGCCAGCTCCGCGTGCCACAAATGTGCAAGTATTCCCAACAGCTCAGCATGCAGCTGTTCACCCACCATGTGAACAGCTTTTAAGTGAAACCTGCAGAAACAGAGGAGAACCTTCCCTTCCAAAACAGATGCCTGCAAATCTAGCTATTTCTTAAGAAAAGGACAGCACCTCAGGCAAGAAGGATGCAAGGAGGTGCCTCAGCATGCCTGTGCTCCTGGTCAGTCCCAAGCCTGTCACCTGACTCTCACACTCCACACTCTGGCAGGCACAGAGCATTCATAGTGTCAGTTGACACAGCTCTGCTTACAAACACCAGCTCGGTACTCTGTGGCAGCCTGCTTAGCTGCAATGCTACAGAGGCAAAAAATAGCTACAGCAAGTAGAATATAGCACAAGGTTAAGGAATTAGGAGACTCAAGACAAACAAAACACTGTAAACCAAAGCAATGCCACAGACAAGCAGCACAGCCTAACTGAGCACCTGCAACACCTAATTTACACCTGTCTGAAAAGGAATTCCACTGCTTTTAGCTAACAATTTGTCTTTTCCATGCTGGCATGCAAAATACTGAGATTTAAAAAATAAACTCCAAAACTTTCAGTTAAAGCAGTTAAGCACACCAAAAAAATTAAGATGCTGCCCAGTTTCTCTTAAAGCCAGGCCATGTCTTGCCAGACAGAGCTAATATATTCTCTATTATTCTGTGCTTCCTTAATCTTTGAGGGTGTTCAGGAGTTTCCTAGTGCAACATACCTGCACATACACTCTTTCTGACTACTGCAGCATTAGCATACTTTACCAAAACATGTCTGCAAGGAAAAAAGCAAGTAGGTGGCATTTGAATTGGTTGTATCTATCCATCAAAATTTGGCAAAAGGAGGCTTGTGTTTGTGCATCATTTTACCATGATACTTCTCCAAATCAAGTTCCTTCTTGTATGACCATCTGATTCCTGGCCACTACCCTGAAAACTTAGCACAGAATTACCATATTCCCAGGTACTTACTTGGTTTTTAACTACTTCTGGGCACACAAAAATTAAGTGGATAACACCCCTGAGAAAGAACATAATTGTGTGCAGTTCAGAGGCGTAACATCACCCGTCCATGTACACAGGATGCAGAAAGGAGTGTCCTCAGGGCATGCAAGGACTAATGACTGGATAATCAAGAGCACTAGACCATGTGTCCTGGGAGATGAACTTGGTCTTAGCTGTAGAACAGATGCCATTGTCAGCCTACAGATGTTTCCCTAGGTGTTCACTTCCCCACCTGTGTCCCAGAGGCACAGGAGAGCTCTGGAGAGTCCAGTGACTGCTGTGCCCAGGTACCCCCTCAGTGCTCAGCACACCAGCCATGGGATGAACTAGACTGAACTGGAGCTTTCACTGTGTGCTCTATGCTCCATGAAAAGACACCTTTCCCTGCAAACTGATGTAAGACCAGGAGCAAATGCAAAGAGCCAAACTGCTTCCTGGTTTGTTTGCCTTCTCATTACACAGCTCCATCCTGCAACAGCCAAACAATGCTCATGTTTCGAGTTGTGGTCTGCCCTCATTAGGCCCAAGAAGCCCAGAGATGAACCACAGGCCCTACAGCAAAGGCTCCCTACCTTTCATCACAGAGATCCAAAGCTGGTCCAGGATCTCTGCACCTGCCAATCTGCAGCTACATTTGACATAAGGCAGCCGTGCCTATTTTTGGGACTGCACAAGAGAGCCATGTGTGTTGTATTATACTTTCACAAAAAAATCAGAATCAGAAAGCTCTGACACTGCTTTCTGTTCCTTACACCTTCAACCTGAACAAACCACGTCTTCTACTCCACTGTTAGCAAAGCAAAACCGTTTGAGACAGAATAACAAGGATGACCTTTACAGTCACTCATGTGCAAACAGATTCAGAAATGTTACACTCTGGAAAAAATCAACAGGACCAATCCCAACTCAAATTCCACAAGTTATCTTTCTAGACAGCCTTCCAGCTCATAATCCACCTGAAAACTGAACTAGATTATAACTGAAAATAAAACAGCAGCTACTGCAAAGAGCAGCAAGTCACACAGCAAACACTAAATTAATGAAGACAACCAATAACGAATGCATCAGCCACACAGGAGACTGCCATGCCACAGCCACAACAGCAGTGACCTTGCACCATGTGTATTCATAACACCTGCCACAAAGATAAGATGTCCCAGTGAACAGTTAAAAACCCAGTCCACACCACATGGAAACTCTTGGAAGTACTAAAGCTCACTAATTCTTTAAAATGACACTTCCCTCTTTTTACGTCTCCAGAAGAAAACACAACCAACCAGCCATACCTTGACAAGAGAAAAAGCAATGTCTGCTGTACATCAGCCCCTTTCCGAATTGATTGCAGCTGCTGGAGCTGCATATCCTCACATAACTCACTCTAAAAACCTAAAAATGAAGGTATGAAAGGCTAATTGAAGTGGGGCTTAGCAAAGGCACCTTATGCACATCACAAAGTTTGTCTATCTGGATTACTAACTGAACTGCTATTACTAGGACACATGATGTAAAAATAAAACCTAAAACGGTCACAGCAAAACCTCCAAGACCACCCTGACTTCAGGAGTGATTTTGAAAAACTTAGTACACCTCCTGTCTGAACAATAAGCCATTCCAACTTGAGCACAGCTGTGATGTTGATCCTATCTTGAAAACTCCCCTTCTACCCTCAGACAACTAATTGAAGAAAAATCTCCAGAAAAAGACACTTGCACTGAAAATTAAACAGCACAAAACCCTACAAACACATAGCACAACATCTCACAAAACAGGACCTGGATCCCTCTCCACTAAGGTGACAGTTTTCTTAGGCTTTGACTGGAACTGTGTGAATTTAAGAGACAAACCAAATTGTGTTGTCAAGTACTTGCAAAGACTGCACACTCCATTTAAGTAGGACAGTAGAGCTCACAAGAAGCTCATCCCCTCACTGGGTAGGAGACCAGAGCTATGACTGCTGCGCTTGAAACCACCAGGTGGGAAGCCAAAGGGAACAGGGCAAGATCTGCATAGGCAGGACAGCCACTGCTCTCCCCTGGCCCTGGAGCCTTTGGGAATCAATAGTCCAGTCCACAGTGGTGGGAGCCGACAGCACAACCAGCCCCCAGAATGGCCAGCACTGAGCCTTGGGCGGCCCTGAGCCCCAAAATGGCAGGGAATGACCCTCAGGCTGCCCCAAAATGGCCGACACTGACCCTTGGGACGCTGAGAGCCCCAAAGTGGCGGTCACTGACCCTTGGGACGCTGAGAGCCCCAAAATGGCCGGCACTGACCCTCGGACTGCCCCAAAATGGCTGGCACTGACCCTTGGGACGCTGAGAGCCCCAAAGTGGCGGTCACTGACCCTTGGGACGCTGAGAGCCCCAAAATGGCCGGCACTGACCCTCTGACTGCCCCAAAATGGCTGGCACTGACCCTTGGGACGCTGAGAGCCCCAAAATGGCCGGCACTGACCCTTGGGACGCTGAGAGCCCCAAAATGGCCGGCACCGACCCCAGGACTGCTGAGAGCCCCAAAATGGCCGGGCCCGACCCCTTGGAATGCTGAGAGCCCCAAAATGGCCAGCACTGACCCCTTGGAACTCTGAGAGCCCCAAAATGGCTGGCACTGACCCTTGGGCCGGTGTAATCCAGGGCTGTTGAAAGGTTCTCTGGGACAGTCTCAAGCTGACCCTCAGAGGGGTAAATGGAGAGAAAGACATCCACCATCTGGGTGTTAATGATGACCAGTTTGATATTCTGTCTCCTGAGACGTTTGTTGTTTCTCTCTCTCACTGCTGAGAGTGAATCAACCTACCTTCCCTTAAACCTGCCCAGCAGGACAGGGCTTTACTCTGAGAGGCTGCACTCTGGGAAACTGTAAAAGAAAGAGCATATGATTTGCAATTTTATAAAGGGAATATTCAAGTTTTTCACTTTTTCTCCCTACTGAGAGGCCCCTTTTCACAGAACACTGAGCTTTAACCACCATATTTATTAAATTAAGCAAACACTGTTCCACAAATATCAAATAATGAACTTAAAAGCAGTCACCACTTGAGTGGCTTTCCCCCCGCTTCTCCAGTCCTAGATACAAGGTCATTTAAAAAAGCAACAGGTTCCCAAGCTACAGCAGCAGAAGGCTCAACAGCACACAGTTCCAGGCTCACTTTATCAGTCCGAATGATAAAAAATGAACCAGTATACCCACTATCACAGAGCTTCTTTCCACATATACTGGGGCAAAGGAAAGAGATAAAGTTATAGCATGAGAGTAGTTGACCCTCTCCTCTCCAGAGCTTCGTGACACTGAAAAGCTGCTTTCCATCCCCTCTGGTGGCAGTTTAGCAGCTGTACTATGGCTGGACACAGCACTGCTTTCCTTGGATAAGATGCAACAGCACATGCCCCACCGTTCCATTAATCCATCCTGAATGCAAATGAAAAGCAGATGAGGACTGTCTTTGCCTGCCCACAAATGAGCTTCCAAAGGAAGCCAGTTAAGTTCCAGAGGGAAGCTGGAGTCAAGTCCACTGCACAGTGCACATGCAGTCTTTTTTACCATCTGCACTCATTCAAAACATACCCACATACTGAATTACAGCACTTACCATAACCCCTTTGGTCTGCTTGTGGTACAAAGGCAACTTTAAACCTGGCAAGGGCTTTATTTAGTTAGTTAGTTTAAACATCTCAAGCCCTGCCAGGCAATAAAGACAATAAGACATATTAGCATCTTCTAATGCCTACTCTTACAAAATACAGAAAAATTAGTTTTACTGCAGTTCTTAAAGGAAAAGGAGTTACTAAAGTCTAATCAAGGCAAACAATGAAGTAATAGTATCCCCATGCCAAGTCACAACTTTTTACCTCCTCCTTGTTTCAGCCAAAAATGTTTTGGGAACTGGCTACTTTTCACTTTCCTTTTCACTCTTCACAACATGAACTGTTTTGCATTAACACTTGAGAACTGTTGAAAAGCATATTTCATATTTGGCCATTTCCAGTTTGCTGCAATTTCTGCACTTCTGAGCTACTGTCTGAACTACTGGAGTCCCCCCTGTAACTTTCAACGGAGAACCCTTCATACTTTTATCACTTTATTTTTCAGCTGCATTGCAGATACTCTTGTTCAACAAAAAGACAAGAAAGTCTTCACTCTCTATGAGTCATTTACTCCATATAGTTCTACCCATCCCTCAAAATGGTTAAGAACTCATTTTTTACCTCAAACCTTAACCCAAATTAACTACTTTTCCCCCATCTCTGAGAAGTAAGCCTTAAAAAGAAACACCTTCATCCAACAGCATACTGAGCACTGGATTATGGAGGCCAGGAGGTCATCACAGAATAGGTATGTTTAAAATAAAATAAACCACCCAACAGCCTCCTGTCCACAGCACTTCAATTTGATACCTTCTTTATTCCAAAGAATGCTGTTATTTTAAATAATATTATGCATATTTGTTCAAAACAACTACAGTGCAATGCTCCATATTCTGCCTTCAAAACACTGAAATAAAATAATCTTGTGGAAGACTACAGAAAAAGCACCTGGAAAGGAACTCTGTATCCATGTCACAAACCTACCAAAGATCCTGCAGCCCAACAAAGTCCTCACAACTTGAGCCTCACAGCATTACTACTGACACCCCTCTAGTCAGGGGGAGCCTCAACCCTCCACAGAGCCAGGAGGGGCCTCCCTAAGGAGGTTCAGAGCAAAATCTGGAAGGAGGATGGGGATTATAGTTTAAATCAGACAGACACATAATCCTATTAATCCCAGTAGCTTAAAAAAAAAGTACAATATACCAAACCACTGCTATGAGAGCATCACATATTGTTTATGAAATAGATCTGTTCAGTTCATTAATTAACTTAATGTGTCATTAGCACTTCATAGGACAAGCTATAACTTGGATGCGAACCTCTTAAATGGTATTTCATCAGCACTGAGTAACAGGAACTACCTCATAAGTATAATACCCTCAGTTAAACTGAGTTTCAGAAACTGAAAGAAGAAAAAAAGCCTTATGCAAACAGGATAGGAGAAAAAAGTTCTTTTTTCTCTGCTCTCCCAAGAGAAGCATTACTAACCAGGGGATTTACAGCGTTCAGTGTTCATTACAGACAGCAGCGTGACTAATGTAACAGCAGTAACATACAATTACTTACTATTAATGGTTACTGAGGCAAGGGATTGATGGTCAACAAGTAATTCCTGGATCAAACGCTCCCTTTTGCTCCATAACCCGTCATGGTTAGTCAGGAGCCCCCGAGTGCCACTTGGACACACCCAGTTAAAGCCCAGCTGTGAGCTGTAAGAGTATCAGCCCCGCTGCTCCCTGGGGTGCCTGTGACCCAGCCATGCAGCTGCCCCACCTGTTACTGTGCTCTGCTCCAGGCCCCTGTGGGTCCTCCCTGCCCAAAAGATCTGGTCTTGCCTTGGGGACTTTCTCTGACATGCAGCACTTACACTGCCCCAGCTCTTATCAGCTCTCGTCCCAAGCGTCGACATTCAAGAGACCACATAACAGCTGTACAAAACTTTTATGTCAGACTCAAAAGTAAAAAACATAATTTGCATGACACTCAAATGTTGAAATTTGGACTGCACTCCCTCCACCCCCAAGCCCTTCAGGACTGCTAATTTCTTTCTGCCAGCTACAGAAAGAAAAAATGATCTATAGTGACTCTTCAAACAGCACATTGTGAGAAAACTTTTTAATAACATGCTAAACTGCATCAAGCACTGTGCAATTTCTCTCCTTTTCACTACCTGTATGGGTTTTGTGTTACCTCATGAATTTGTTCAGGAGCTTACCTTGAACAGCCTCTGTTCTGCTGATAAATTCCCGTGTGTCAGAACACAGTGACTCCAAAGTGGTTCTCAGCACAGACCATTCCTGCTTCAGGCAACCAGGTATGCAGCTGGCTGAGCCCGACATCACCTTCATTACCCCAATGACACATACTGCATTCTAAACACTCACCTCCAAATCTGCTATTCTGCAATAGCCTCTTCAGGATAGCAATAAACATACAAGTGTTCCCTACATGTTCCTACTTTGAATAGCGTTATCATCTGCGTGCACTTGTTAAAACCTTCATCAAGAAACGGGCATATACAATCAAAGTTTACCAGTGCATTTACACATAAATTACTTGAACAACGCACAGATATAAACACGAAAGAAGTGAATTATTTTCCACCCCCAACATCCACAGCAGCGCGTCGTAACTATGAAATAAGCAGGTCTGACCCTGAGCTCAGTCAGCTGGGAAGTGAATTTACACATTTTATACACCACACTTTCCCACACACGCACACTGGGAGCCAAACGCATGCACGGCAAAAAGCATTAGCAAAGCCGCAGTTAAACTGAGCCCGGGCAGTCCCAGGGCTCTGTAAACTCGCTCGGCCCCTGCTGAGGTCCGGCAAGGCGGAGTGCAAGTTCACCGCCGGCAGCAGCCCAAGCGCCGCACCTCCACTCGTGACCGCGACAGCAGCGCGGCCGTGCCTTGCACTTCGCCTTTGGTTTGGGTTTTGCGGGGATTAGCTGGCAAAAAGCCTGCCATGAGGGCCGGCGACACTTCCCCCGGCCCGCACGGCCCCGCAGGGCCCCGCA
>WBMV01001696.1:0-39045 GCA_013396655.1 Campylorhamphus procurvoides | reverse complement strand
AGGGGACACGGCGGGAAGCGCTGAGGGGACACGGCGGGAATCGCTGAGGGGACACGGCGGGAAGCGCTGAGGGGACACGGCCGGAATGGCTGAGGGGACAGGGCGGGAAGCGCTGAGGGTGCCGTTCCACGCTCCCTGCCCACACACCCCACCCAAACCCCGCCCGGGCCGGCCGTGCCCCGCCCCGCAGGCCCCTCGCAGCCAGCCCATTCGGGGCGCCGCCCAAGGGAAGGAGCCTATGAGGAACGCCATGGCCTGGTAAGGATTGCCATAGGAGCAGTGGCTTCTCAGGCCCCCGGCTATGGAGGCGNGCGCCCTCTGGGAAGGGGAGTCCAAGGGAGGGCCCTGCCCTGGTAGCGGGGTTGGACTCCAGAGGTGCCTTCCAGCCCTCACGGATCAGGGGCCCTGGCTGTGGAAAGCACTGATGGCAGGTGTGAATCCCCGTGGTGCATCTCCACACATGCACTGTGCAGAAAAGAAGGGGGAAGAGGGTGGGTCTGCACAGGAAACCATCAACTCATCATGACGTGTGCATTTCCCCACTGTGAAATGCAGTTTGCCCTATTGACACTGACAAAGGAAACCTGGAAGTTTACCAACACAAGCTTGTTTCCCCAGTGAAGTCCTCAAGAAAATAAAAATGGTACTTCAGAAGCCATTTGTGCACCTCAGGACACCCTGTGTCCCACAGTCCCTCTCTGAAGTTTGATGGGAAAGGCCAGGGCCACAGAGGGAAAGGGGTGTCATTGCCAGCTGCCCCATGGCCATCCTTGTCAGGCAAGGCAATCCTTATCACAGTTCCCTAGACACAGCACTGGAGAAACACCCTGCACTTCCAGATCATTTCTCTCAAATTTCCCCTTCAGGTTCCCTTTCAGACCGAAGCTGAACATCATCCAGAAGTGGTGAGAGACGACAGCCATTGAAAAGGTAACTTCACTCCAAGGCTGTCCTTGGCAGTGCCCCCTGTGCCAATAAACCTGTGGTACTTGTGTGTTGGGTTGGTTTCTCCCTTACAAATGCAAGTGTACAGTAAAATCAAACCTGATACGGGACACTCTTGTCAGTCTCTCGTGTGAAGAGATGGAGCTGCCTTTTTGGCATTTACAGTGGGAATTTAACAACACAGCCTTTCCCACAGAACACCTGGGGTTTGGGTGGGTATCAGTTACAGCCATCCCTTCAGTAAAAACCCTGGAGGAGTCAGAAGGGTACATTTTTGGGAAGGTGTTCCAGTAACCAAATTAGTCTCAACTTCATCATATTGCTGCACTCTTAATGGGTAAGAAAATGACAATATTTCTTGAAGTGCCAACTTGTCACACATCGGAAGCACTGATAAGCTGTTTGCATTGGCAGTCCCCTTTCTGTAGGTACTGCCATCCTTTCAGTAACAGCAGGTGAATTTTTCAGCAGCACATAGAGATTACTTTGCAGTTTCCCTCTGGAGGGAAAGGTGTTTTGAGTGCAGATGAAAGGAACAGAGTCCTGTGAGAGGAATGGCATGACCTGCAGTGCTGTGTTAATGGCAGTGTTCCTACAGTGAGATATGCCTATGCTCCTTAGATATTTAATGATGTCTTTGAGAAAAAAATGCAGGTAGGCAATAAAACATGTAAATTTGGTGCCACTGAGAAGTACAATTTCGCTGATCCTCAGTGAAAATAATGGATTTGCTAAAAGCCACCACGACTTTGAGGGCAGGACTGGCTTCCAGGTGACCCTGGTGAGTGTTTATTTGACTTTGGGGTCCCTGTCCCCACCCAAGTGTTTTCCTTCTCTTTAAAGGAAGGGGTTATATTATCGCTGGAGTTATTTATGGGCTGGACAGAATGAGCCCTCTTGTTATGCTGGGATTAACACTGCTAATCTCTGTCTTGGCATCCTGGAGGACACAGGGGTCACCTGCTGGGCATGGCTGGCAAAGAAGTGTAGCAGCAGTGCCCCCTGAGCCGTGAGGGTGCAGTGGCTGCAGGGCTGGTGCTGTGCTGTCACTCATTTCCCAGAGCCACGCTGCCACAGCCCGTTCCACCTCAAACCTTGCTCCAAATGGTCTTTTTCTCTGGGACACCAGCATGTCAGGAAGAGATTTCATGCTAGGGATTCCCTTTTATTTGAGTACAGCTCAAGGAAGTTCCACAATAGAGACAATTTTGACTGCTCACTTAAAAAATACAAGCCTGGCCCTCCAAGCAGGTAACAAGGGAAAATTTTGAATGTGTGAATAGCACCACTGTCTTTGATTTAATTCCTCACCTGAGCAGAACAACATTTTTACATTTCCAGAAGCTAAGTTAATTTCCAGAAAGGAAGAGTTGTGAGATTTCTTTCACTGCAGGTGTGAAAGCCAAAGTAAACTTTGTTCTCCCACTGTGAAATGAAACCTCTCCTTTGGTTCAGGCAGAGCAAGGATGCTTCGGTCTCCTGCCTTCTGCTGCATATGGAATGTATGTCGTAAAAGATCAGAAAGGTCTTTGCACTACCTGAAAAACAAACAATTTTTAATACCTTGAAAGTACCCACAAGCACTATTGTTTTCTTGTTTATGTGGAGCAGTAGATTGTCTGGGGAAGAATGCAGTGACAAAGAACAGAAGATCAGAAAGATGGAGGCCCAGGTAAGAGAGATCAGCCACAAAGGTGGAGGCAGTGGGGGTTGTAATGCAGAGGCTGCACTGAAGCCAGGGTATCATTCAGGGCAGTGGGACATGATGGGCTGTACCCTGGTTTCTTTCTTCAACCTTCAGCTGGGTGAGTCATGAAACCATACGTGATACTGAGCTTTCATTATAAAAAAATAAAAGAGCAATTAAGGGCAGCTTCTGCTTTTTATGAAAATTCAGGCAACACTGAACTTTCCCTGCATGAAAACAGCAGAGACAATAAGAGAGACCCAATCATGTGCTGTGTGTGTCTCCACCACAATATTGGAGCATTTGGCTTCTTCCTTTTATTGCCTGGGGTCTGACATGTTCTTCCTTTTGTAATAGTGGTGTAATAGCAGACCTATATGGCATATAAATGGTTCCACTTATTGTCTATTCAGCACATAACACACATCTTGAAGCTCCTGCCCCACTTAGTGTCACAAAGCAGGCCTGGAGGGGTTTTTAGTACAGCAGTGACTGTGCTCTCAGTGTCCAGACTGTGAGAGTCATTGCTGGTGTGCAGGTATCAGTGACTTTATTTCCCCACATAGAAAATGAATGTAGGGATTAGCTACTCCATTGTAAAATGCCTTGAAGTTTATGGAGGAAAGCTCTAGCTGAGAATACTGATTGCAAAATGAAACACTAGATATTTCACTTGTGCTTGGAGTTGGAAACGTCGTGGTTTAATCCTCTAAGCTGCTGAATAGTTCAAATGCCTGTACCTTGATTAGTGTTTCTCAAGCATTTCTCTCCTTACACCTCTCCCTGCTCACAACTCCTTCCTCTCTACAATACATAGATTGGTTTTAAATCAATCCTGGGAGAATAAAACAGCTTCCTGCAAAAAACGTTAAAAATCCCTTACAAAAAGTCAAGTTAAGGCAAAATAGAAGCGGAGAACTTCCTTTGTGTGGGTGTTGTTTTGGAAATGTCTCTTGCTGCTTCTGGATAAACTCTTTGCCTTTTAATTACCCGAGTTTGGTTAGAAACAAAAGGGGGAATTCTACTTTTGTAGGAATATGCTATCTATGGATTAACACTTTAAAAGGAATTGGGAACAGAGGCTCTCAAGGTTAGCAATTAGTGCAGTAACTTTTTTTTTGTCTAATTTGGGTATGTGAGGGTTATTTTCTATTTTGTAATAATTGAGACAGGGTGAACAAAGCACTGCCAGGGAGTGGGTTGGACCAATAAGCTCTTTTAATTTTCCCCTCTTATGGCTTCATTGTTTCATGTTTGTTTTTCTTCTGGTCCTCAGGGAGCCGTGAGAAACATCACTTTACACTTTATTGAAAGAGCTATCCAACCTTCCTATCTCAGCAAATGCCGTGTCTTAGTTTTGTGCTGCTGACCCTGGTGGAGTCTGGTTTAGGCACGGTTACTGAAACCACACAAAATGTTTGTGATGAGCTAAAAGCTAAGAAAACCCCAGGAGATAACTGGTTTGGGTTTCGTTTTGCATTTTTTCGGGGGTGAAGTCATATCCCAGCTCCACATCTCAGAGGCAGGAGTAGTAATGAAAGGCTTTTTTTTGCTTTGCTTAATTATACACACAGAATAGCAGAAAGAGCTTGGTATGTTGTGAAACATGTTGGCATGGAAAATATGTTGACGTGGGGGGAATAAAAAGCAAGGGGAAAGACTGAAATCCCTTGGAGCAGAGGGATGGCACGGATGAGGCATAAAGCAAGTGCATCCTCTGCAGGCTCCCCCGGCTGGGAAGGTCGGAGCAGCGCCGGATACTTTGTGTTGACCTTGGGAACCCGGGCCAATTCTCATTCCTTTCGGTTTCTATCAGCTAATTCTCATCGGGGAAGAAACAAAGGGAGCTGTGGAAAGCAACTTAGTTGCTGATTTCCGACGTTAAAATGGAAACAAAGGGAGGAGCCAGCTGGGGAAAATATTCAAGGTGCAAACAGCTGACCTCAGCGTTGGTGACACCCAGCGAGGTCAAGAGTCTCTTAGTGCAACATGGGATTCGGTCACTTGTACCACAGCCAGCCTTGGGACCAAACCAAATACAAATCCCTTGTTGAGATGACAACCCTTGGCCCATCCAAAACAGCAAGGGAAAGTGGGGAAACACACAGGCAGATGTGTTTGTAAGAGTCCTTGCTAGAAATCCGAGAGGAAGGAATAGGGAAGAGGTGGTAACAGGCTCGGAATTGTTTGCATCTGACCTGGTAAATTGCTTTACATTAATCATCATCTGCTTCCTTTCTGGAACAGAACAGTCTCCTGTGTTTGTGCTGGTGAGCAGGACTCTGGCTTTGTTTGACAGGGAACATGTTCCTGCTCGCTTTGTGAGAGCATCCTTACATCTGTATTGGGCCTCCTCTAGCTGAACCCTTCCCTGCCTTCCATTGTGCAGGTTCCTGGTTATTCCAGGCTTACCAGGAGTCTCTCTTTCATTCTCTCTTGGAAACAAAGCCTGTCTCACCCTTTCTTTAACAATTGACCTTTGAGGTCCTAGAAATACCTAAGGAGTTTCTTAGAAATGAAGTGTGCTCTGAGCAGCCTTTTGAAGGATGGCCACCTTCCCAACTCATTTAATGAATAAGTCTTAGAGAGTTGCTCTCTTCCTTGACAAAGTTACATGTGACTAAAACACGTGGCCTTTCTCAGCAATTCTTGAGCCTTGGTACAGTGTCTGTGCTGACAGTGCACAGAGATCTGGTTGGTGGCACAGCATTCCCAGTCCTGAAAGCTCAACTTTGTTACAAGAACACTGAAATGCCCAAATTCCAGCACTAATGCTGCTCTGCTGCCTCTACAACTGCTAGTGAGATTAAAAAGGACAAAAGGTGAGGGTCAGGCACACGTGACAGCCTGAATGATATCTGAATTTCAGCAGCAAACAAATTGAACTGTAGCATCCTTAGTTTAAGTACCTTTGAGAGGTAAATACATTATAGTAAAAAAAAAAAATCCAAGCATCACCCAAAAACCCCCCAGAGGCATTGGTACACCCCAAAATTACTCGTGAATTAGCAGGAAAAGGCTTTTGGAAAAGCCACAGCCATTGAGGTTTGAGAAATAGTTTCATTTCAAATGTTTCTTTTACCCTATTTGCAGAGATAGGTTTTGCTGCTAAGAGTTGTTCTGTAAAATGAGCAATGGCCTTTTTTCCCCCCGTGTATTTTTTTAGTCTTGGAGAACTGCAAAAATATCCCTGGTCATTAGTGCTTATGCTAAAAATACTTACTTCTTTATATAGTCTTATAAGCTTCAAAGGAGGGGGAAAAATCCCTGGAACTGAGAGCCTGGGAAGAGAGAACATCTCTTGGGTCACAAGTGAACAGTGCTTGTACTGCTGCCCAAGAAATCACTGAAATGGTTTCAGTGCACTGGCTACAGATGTCACTGCTGCCTGACCCCAACCTGTCAAAGGCCACCTATAAATACAGTAACTTTCTGTCCTGGGTACCAGAGGTGATTATTAGGGGAAGAACTGTGTTAATTCCCTTCAGTGTAAAGGCAACTGTTGAGTAAGAGAAGTTGATCACTGTTTCTCAGTGTTTACTACTAGGAAGACAAGAATAATTTGTCTTTATTTGCAGGAGAGGAAATTAGAACTAGACAGTGGGAAAACCTTTCCTGTAATTAGGGTAAGGAGTCAATAGAAGGAAACCCATTAAACACAGTACCCCTGTCAAAGCTGTTGTGGAAGCTCCAAACTTCAGTGTTTTGTTGGACTCGTTAAGGCTAAATAGTCAAATGTCTGTTCAGAAAAGATTAAAGCTGAATTGTAGCTACACAGAGAGGACCTGAGCAGGTTCATGTGAACTCATTATTTCTACATGTGCATTGAGGACAAGGAAACCCTTGACTCAGAGGAACATAATGTGACATGTAACAGAGATGGTAAGAACTTAGGAATCAGTGGTTCCAGCTTGCAGTGTGCTGGCTGCTTTTATTTACTCTCCTGTTAGCCCATGCTTGGTTCTAAAGGGCCTTTTTAGGTTCCCTTTTTTAAGTTGGTTCAGGTTCCCTTTTAAGTTGGCCAGGAAGTTGAAAGATGATTGAAACTATCTGACAAGTTTCAAGGCATACATTCTTGTCAGAGCATGCATTGGCTTTCCAATGCCAATAAAATTGTTTAATCAGTTTTAAAAAAATCCTTTCTGCATTTTTAACTTGCTTTTTTTCTCAGATCACAATTGCAGTAACAATTTCTCTGCAGGATCCTGGCCCATCGCTTCCTTCTAGCCTTTATTAGTCTCTAGGAAATGCCTGCACCTACTCATTACTGCTTAAACAGCATGTCACAGATAATAGTAATGCTTTTAGTCTTTACAAAGGTGATGAATTCAGACTTGCAGCATCCTGGAGAGTAGATGAGTAAAAGCAATGCAACAAGCTATGAAAAAACCTGGGCACTGCCCATATAAACACAGTTCTGACAGGAGCAAACCAAAGAGGCATGAGCATTTGAGAACTTGAGACTGCACCCACCAGAGCCTGGTTCTCCAGCAGTGAGGGATTTATCATCCAGGAGTGATTCCTGCTTCCCTCCAGGCCTCCCTACACAAGTGCACCATCAAAGAGGCATCAGGACAGAGAGGAGATTAGGAGAGCAGGTTGTCCTGTGGGAGCACAGGGAAACTCCTGCCTCCTGCTTGCTCTTTCCCCTGCTGTGAGGGGCAGCCCAGGGGGGCACTGTGCCAGTGCAGGTCTGACAGTGGTGCCTGTGTCACACCCCTGGGGCACTGGCACTGCCTGTAGAGATGGGATGGCATTCTGGGGCTCACTTCACTCCAGCCCAGCAGGACCCGTTCCCATGTGAGCTTAATGAAATCACTGCGGTGTGCACACTGCTCAAGCAGTTTCTGAGCTGATTTAATTAAATCAATCAGGGCAGAGTCTGTGTTCAAACTGCTGCTCAAGTACTTTGAGATCAAAGAGCTCATTTCTGCCTGTCCCCCGGGAGCTGTGGGTATGCACAGAGTGTAGCAGGGCATTCACTCACCTTTATTTATTGTTGTTCTGCCCTGTGTCAGACTCAGGTGCTTAGAAAGTGAATCTGCCAAGTGCCACATCCAAACCAAGGCAGCCTAACCCGTAGCTATTCTCTGTGTTAGCACTGCTGTGTGATAGCCCAGGAAAAGGCTGTGTGAGGGAATGCAGTAAGGGTTGGACTGGGCAGTGCTGATAAGGCCATGGCCCTGGTGTTGGCATGTAAAACAGTGAATAAGATAAAGTTACTTATTTAGTATGCTCTGTGTTCGTATTCAAAAAAATAATTAAAGTAATTAAACCCAAAAGCAGGTAGTTTAAACTGCTTCTGGAAAAGGATCTAATTATACAACAGCAGATAGACATGAGTATGCATAGAAGCAATATTAAGTGTGTATAATAGTGGACTAACCTGTAGAACCCTTTGCTTATGGTATGGAGATTAATAGCTCAGGTACATGCAAAGGAGCCATCTGTTCTGATAACAAGAAGGCTCACAATTACCTCAAGCATCTTGATTAATTATTCCATCACTAATGAGCACTATTAACTTTAGTGCCTTGTTCCAGGTGATAGAAAAGGTGTTTCCATTATTTCTGTGTCTGTTGTTGACTTTCTCCTTTGTAGCGTCTGGAGTGGTTCACTTTCAAAGTCTGGATGAGTCAGTGTCAGTTACCAAATTGTGCTTCTTGTGGGAATATATCCTAATATCACTGCATAAACATCCTGATTTACCTAAGCAGCTCATCTATCTGCAGAGCACAGATCTGTGTCTGCTGGAATTTTTAAGCAGTGTTAAGATGTAAACGTTTTTTTAAAAAATAGTCCATTTATTTAAAAGCAAAACCTGTTGGGGGGATTTATCTTCTGTCAAGGGAAATGGTGTTATTGTTTTCTTAGCTTTCTCAGTTTGAGAAATGAGAAAAATTGTCCCAGTTGTGCTTCATTTAGTTTGAATTCATTGATTCAGTGAGTGTCATTTCCAGCAGCATTTTCAAGCCTCACTGTCATTATGAAGCCAGAGACTTTTCAGGTAATAACTCTGGAATTATCTGGAAATAAAACACATAGGCTGTGACCTAGGAAAGCAGAGCCTTCCTGCATCTCCTCCTTCTTGTCTCTGTCACCACGGGGTGCTTACTGACAGTCACATCCATGCTTAAATATATCCATTTCTAGTATATATTCAGCATGGCCTATAGAATTCCTTAGAGAGGGTGCCAGAATGTCCAGCTGGGCTTCTGCCAGCCTTAGGTGGTTGTGAGAAGATACTGTATACACCACCTGCCTGGAGTGCTAGGTGGTCCTAGCACAGCCTTGCACCTGGGGGCACCCATGTGTACCAGCACATGTGGTGAGGAGCTTCTTGTACCAACTGTGGGAGTGGGGACACAGCTTCCTGCTGGGACTTCTGAGGAGTGTGCAGAAATGGCATCCAGGCCTTTATTCTTTATGAAGCCCAAATGGCTAAAGTGGGATGTCTCCTACGCTTCAAATATTCATGCAGAGATTTGCAAGTTGCCTCTTTCTGCAGAGGGGAAGACATGAATTCTTTCTTTTGGTGCTGTGTAACTTTTGTATAATGGAAAATGAGATGAGAGGAGCTCAGTTGCCATTTGTGCAGCTCAGCTCTTGGACAAAGGGGAGAACAAGTCATGACTGTAAATATTTCCATATCCATGGGAACACCTGTGAGTGCTTGGGGCAGAAGTCACAACCAGCACTCTAAAACCCTGCATGACCAAACCAAAACCAGTCGAGGCCAGCTAACTGCAGCACAGCTTCTCTTTCTCTCTGCAGCTGTGTCTGGAGTTCAGAGCTGCATTCTGTTATCAGTGACATCCCTGCTCATCTGGAATGAAGTTCAGTGGCACAGGTTGGTGACGAAGGAGCCCATAAATGTGGTTTGGGGAGTCAGAAGGGTGTCGCTGCTCACCAGGGACAGGGGCCCCAGAGGTGTGAGGAGAATCCACCAGGATACCCTGCCCTGATGGGAGCACCAGGCTTCTGCCAAGGTGGGCTCCACAGCCCTGCCCAGCCTGCCTGATCTCTGCAAAAACATGTGGCAGCAGTGAAAGCAGCATCCAAACCTGCCTGTCACTGATGAAGCACATAAAGAACAGCCTGGTGTTCTTTGAAGTGCACAACACACAGCATATCTAAGAGTGTAGAATAAATTGCCCAGGATATTCCTGAGGAGAAACAATATGACACATTATTAAAGAAAAGAGCAGGCTTAAGGTGGCAAGCTCAACTTGGCATTATCATTTCTTAGGCTTTCCCTCTCCAGGGGGCATAAATAATGATATTATTGCTGCAGGACCCAGTAAGAATTTCACTGGTGACTATTGTAATTCCCAGAGAAAATATCCACAGTGAGACAATTCCCTTTTTTTTTGGCTTTTCAGGAGATGCTGAGCTTGAGCCATCCTTACCCTGAAACTCCATGACCTTTATTCTGTCACTTAGCTCAACAATAGCTTGTCTAAGTGTCTGCTTTTAATTGATAGAACGTTAAAAGAAGGTTTCAAGTCTGCATAAGGCAGGCAAATGTGCAACATTATTTTAAGACAGAATTGCTACTTGACCTCCTGTGAACCATTTCTACTTTGAACAAAGAAGATTGATGTCTCTGGTGTCTCTCTCCGCCAGCATCAACGCACAAGCTCTCTTCTGTTAGGCTGGTTTTTGTTTCCATGACTGCTATCCTAGTAACAAGCAAAGCTCCCTTTGCCCAGCCAGGCTTACAGTGATTAAACCAGACAGCGCATCTCAAACTTCTCTTCTTCCACTGCCTGCTCCAGTGGAGAATTAAGCCATGTTCACAAATATAATTCCAGCCGTTTTTTGTATCCTCATGCACTGTGTTAGGCAACTACAGAAAAAAAAGGCACAAATAATAAAAGTACAAAGAACAGCTTAATACTACAGTAAGCAATATAAACAGCTGTCTTGGTTTATCCTTCCCACAACACAGTGTTTTCTTCATTCCCCGGCAGACATCTCTTCCAAAAAGAAAGGTCAACCTTTGTTAGTGCCTACCAGTTGGGCAGAGCTGGATAGAGTTGGAAGAGATTTCATTTTCTTCACTTGTTTCTCATTTAAATCATAAGGCTTTATTTGCCTTTCATGCTACTGTGAGGTTTCTGTTTACATAAATTTATGTTTTCAATTTGCAGACATAAATTTCGTACAGACACCAAATATAGAGAGACTCTCTGGTGACTGAGGGAGTCTGGTCTCTTGGAAACCAGTTTTTATCCACAATGCAAATGGCAGAGGAAATACCAGACATCCATAAACACTGAGGTTGAAAAAATGAGGTGCTCTTTCTTGTTATTCCCCAAATGCAGGAAGTACAAAAGGCTCAGGTTTCCACAAATATTACCTTAGCTGTAAGTCATTCAGATAGTGGGTGTTCCTTTGCAAGCTAACTCTAATGAAGTTAGAATCACAGGAATCCAGTGGCCTCTGGAAGACCCCACAGCACAGAAACACAAGCTTCCAGCAGGGCACATAAAAAGGGACGTGGCTCATTCCCTGCACTGAGGGACTCCAGAAGGCCAAATCTCCCTAGGTTAGTCTGTCACTCCCAGGGAGTTGTGTTGCCCCAGCAGCTGGTGGTGCCTCTGTTGCTTTAGAAACTTCCTGTGGGGAAGGTGGTGTGTGTGCTGCACCACAGGATCCCAGAAATTATTAAAAGTGAGTTTAGTCAGCCATCACAGAGCTCTCTAAATGGATACTTCCCAAAATAACTGGATTTCAAAGGCCTGAAAACAAACGTGCACATGGAAGTTGTTCATTCCCAAAGAGATGAACCAAACCGTTCTCTGCACTCACAAGTCCTGTCCAAAACTGGGTTCCTTCCATCAAATCCTTTCCATCAAAACACATTTGATTTGATTTAAGTGGTATGGCTCTTGATGCTCATCTACCTCAGAGCCAGCAAGAGTATCAGTGTCCCATATGAGATAGCATCATGGGATGTTTTATATGCTGTGACAAGCAGTATCTACTGTAATATTTTGTTTCAACATTTCCTGATCTATTTAATGTCAGCTTCTTTAAAATGGAGTGTCCTGTAAAAGGAAACTGCGTTAGAGGGAAAGCAATAAATGCTTCATTCAGTGTGCTGGGCCAAAATAGCTCACAGAATCTTGCAATGAAAAGACCCTTGTCCATAACAACACTGACACAATGACAAGCACGGGCAGGATGGTTTTGCCTAGAAGGGAAAAGTGCCCTGTAGCACTGAGGAGGAGGAGGGTGAAATCTCAGTGGTAGGGCAAGCAGTGTGGTAATAATTAGGACACTTTAAATGGGGAGTGGGGAGGAGATGGGAGGTCAGAAGTGCATAAAGGCAACAGCAGAGTGAACCTCCCATCTTCCTAAGGAAACCACTTCCTTTTGCTCCCTTCCTGTCTCACTCAAGAGAATATTTAGGATAACTCATCACAGAAGCATTCCAAGGAGAAAACCCCATCAATTATCACAACCTCCTCCTCCTCCATTGTTCCTCCTCAGCTGTGCCTTCTTGAATGTTACAATTCTTGATCCAGCCCTTTCCTAGGTCATCCTTCTCTTCAGTTGTTTGCATGTTACTGTTCTTCCTTGGCTCTCTCGTAGGTTTTGCACTTTACCTTCTGCTTCAACCCCTTTATCTTGACTCTCTCTTGCTTCTCTGGTCTTAATCTGCACTTCCCCTTTAACTGCTTGTAACTCCTCTCTCCTGGGTGATTAATTTTGCAGATGCCAGCAGCAGGAGCAAGCTGAGGTGCACCTTGGAAGCCAAAGACAGAAGATTTGGACAATGATTTTTCAAGGTATCAAATCCAACAGCAGTGCTAAGAGGAATTTTACAAAGACTTTCTCTGGTAATAGGAGTCAGTCTAACCTTTTTGTATTTGCCATTGGTTAATAACTCCCCAGGCCAATTAAAATGATCCCACAAGCTTGAAATCACCATGAACACCGTGTTGCAGAACTGCAGCAGCACTACAGACCTCCCAAGGGGAGCTTGACTGAGGCCCAGCACTTCAACACGTTCACTTCTTGCTTCCCTGAAAGTAACTCAGAATTTGGTCTCATCCAGGGCCAAAGCAGCAGCAGTCATGAGTAAAGCAAACATTTTAATTAAGTTCCCAAAAAACCTGACTCTCTTGGTAAGGTTATAAATGCAGAGTAGCTGTCAAATGTAGGGAATGCTGCTCTGCACGTCTGCAGTGCAGTAACTGTTCCTGAAAGGATCTTTCATATGTCACAGCATTTCTGTTCCTTCAGGGAGTGCTTTCAGTTCCTCCCTTGATCACAAGTTCTCTGACAGGACTGCATTGGGGAAAAAAGTTGTTATTTGCCAGCTCTTTTCAGGCCACACTCTTTTCATGCTCACAAGCACTAGACTTCTGTTCCCTAAAAAACACTGGCTGCAGAGGCAAGACTTACATATTCCCCCACTCTCTACTCAGGAAATTTAGGGCAGAGAAGTGCAGAGTGCAGTGAACTGTCCATGGGGCTCACAGGAGGAGGTGCAGGTAGGGTGCTCTTCTGCTTCTGCAGTGACTTGAGCCTGGCAAGTCAGTGATCCTCTGCCTCTGCTGGAAAAAAAAGTGTTTTATGCATCAGTTTAGTTCACCCCAGTGAGATCTGCAAACATAAAGCAGGGTGGTGTGGTTTTGGTGGCAGAGAATGATCTCCCCTCTCTCGCCACGGGCACAGAATCCCTGAAGGCAGTTTGGTCTCGCTGTCCTCTGCTCTTTGAGAGCAGGAGGATGTGATGTGTTCCAAGGCAGAGTGTTCTCTGAAGAGGCTGCTGCCTGCTCTCCAGATGGCCTGTGCATTATCTCCCCATACTGTAGGGTACACTTACACAGCACTGCCAGCAACAGGAAGTTGCTAATGTGCTCGCTTGCATGTTTTAAGATGCCTGAAGGTGAGCTGCCAGATTTTCAGACAGAGGGTTGTCTGTTTAGCATGCCAGATTTCTCTTAAAGAAAACATACTCTCTTTTCTCTTGTCTGTGATACCACTCATTGGCCCTTTGGCACAGAAGTGATGTTCTAGTCACATTGCAGAGTAAGAGAACACAGTTTTTGCTTTTTTCCCTGCAAGGGGAACCCAGTGAAACAAACAGCTGCTTAATTTACATCCTCATATTGGGTACACTTTATGTAAAAAACCTTTAGTCTGCTGATACTGCCATTTCAGATAATAATGGCATGTGGCAATGCCAGCAGCACTCACTGACCTTGTTTTCAAATGGAAGGTTGTCGTGGCACATGCCAGCATTGTGTCTTACACCACTGTCTAGACATGGCCAGAATGGCTCTCAGCCTATACTGACACTGTTATGGGAACACAGATAAATCCCTAATACAGTTTGCAACCCACTCAGCACACTGCAAAGGAATTTCTGTCACCTGGACTCACAGAGAGCCCAGGCAGTAGGAGCATATTGCCATCTTGGCCTACTAATACAAAGAAGAATTACTTTTGCCTTCACATGTCAAAATGACAAATGTGCAGCTTAGTTAGTATTTTCATACTGTCAATTAAAAAGTTGTTCAGGACTGGGAAAAAACCCAGTTTCTTCATGCTGGGGATGAGCAAAACAGTTACCCACTGGAAAGCAGAGCCCAGCTTTATGTTGCATCAGTGCCCATGTGCTTGACAGAGTGACTGTGGCCACACAGCCCAGCCTTTAGCACAGGCCACAGCACCTCAGAACAAACTCCAGAGTTGGCTCAGGTCCCTTCAGGGCACACGAATGGGGAACATTTTGTGTGCTTCTCTGGCTAAATATGCCATACAGCATTCTCACCAGAGTTCACCCACATTGCTTAACTCTGGCCAGAAAAATGGCATAAAGCCCCAAAAGTCAAAAGCTGCTTTCAGACCGTTCATTACTGTTTGATATATTTAATGTAACATGCATGACGTATTTGAACAAAAAATTTGGTGATGCGTTAATTTGTCCTGACTTGCCTTTGGGGTTTGTGCTTTCCTCTCGTACTCCTTTATTCGTGTGTGTATATACACACACAAATGTGTGTATAAACACACAGGGGAAAGTTACATTTCTTTCATAACAAGGTGAGCACCAAAGCCCAAACTAACCCTTCCTGCAGCGCAGACAGGCTGTAAATCTGCGAGCAGGGAGTGCTGCACTCCTGCTCCTGAGACACAGCCCTGTCTGCACTGCTGTTTGTTCCCCGAGTGACACTGGGAACAATCCCTTTGTGACTGCCTCTGTGTAAAGTGACAGCAATCCGTGTCTCTGGAGCCCCATTGAGTGGGTGCAGTGGGAGTTGTGCTTGACAGCGAGTGGAATAAGTGTAGGTTCGTTCCCTGTGTCAGCCTGTGTGAGGTGACTTGTGTTCCACAGGTGTTCCTGTGAGTCACCAGCTGCTCCGAGCAGCTCTTTTGCAACCTCGGGGTTCCCCTTTCAGGTCTGCTGAGCTGTGTGTCATTCAGCAGCCCGTTTTACTTCCTCAGCAGTTTCTCACTTCCGCGCTGGGCGCCCTGGCAGCCATGCTCAGGGAGTTTCCAAAGAGCCCTTCTGAGCACAGCACACTTGTCAGCACCCGGGCTCAGCTCACACCAGCAGCCAGCCAGCAAACAGCACCAACTCCAGAGCTGCTCTGCATTGCTGCTCAGATACAAGGGGGGGAAAGATCACCCAAACGCATTCACAGAAAGGACAGAACAGCGTTCTGCAAATCACTGAATTCCCTTGCACTTTAAGACAAATCCTGCCGTCAAGGGAATGGGTTTGCAGTAGCCACACTGTCAGTGTCACCAGTGGAGACCTAGAGAGGCTCTCAGTGACCAGGGAGTTACACCTGCAGGGTAGGGAGCACACACCTGAAAAACCCGAAGCCAGTGCAGGAAAGCTTTCCAAAGGATGCTGGCTTTTTGTTTCCTCCTGTGCCACTTCCCACCCAGTGAAGCAGTAGATGTTTCTCTGTCCTGCAGAACTGCTGTTTCACTTGGGCTGGAGCACACAGTCCAGGAGCTCAGTCATTTGCTCCTGCAGTTCTGCTCTCAGCTTCAGAGGAGCTGTGCCTGCTTTACAGCAGCCCAGACGAGAAGAGAATCAGACATTCCATCTTCAGGGCTTTTGTTTCAAAGATAAATGGCTGTGTTTTGCAGCTTTCCCCGTGGCTTGTTCCAGAGATCTGCTGCCAGTTCAGACTGGCTCAGTGTCAAGCCTTGACACACAGCAAACCCAGCTGAAAAACAGCAACGCTCCGTCTGATGGGCTAATTTGGAAGTTCTGTGCACTCGGAGCTGTGACACTTGGGAAGGCAGCACAGCCACAGAACTTTGAGGTACCTGTCTCTGTTACAGTGCTGTGCAAAAGGTTGCTCTGTGCCTTTTGGACAGGAAGCAGATGAGAAGCTTGAACACTGGAAGAAGGGGGAGGGAGAAAAGAAGCAGCTCATTCCTATAGAACACATGCAGATGTGAATGTGGGGCCAAGCAGGACACATCAGTGTGTAAGGTTTGGACAGAAGGTAAACTGAAGGTCAGCTAGGGCAGTGCTGCAAGGACAAACTGATGACATGCAATTAAAGTCTCTTCTCAGAATGCTCACCTTGCAGAGTTTGATCCCCCACAAGGATTCACAATTGTTTTATAACTTTTCACAAGAAGAAAAACATTTACTTCCTGCCTTGGCTTAAAGACACTGAAAGAAATAGGGGCAGATTCATTTCCTTGGAGGCTTCTCTAGTGATCTGTCAGAAAGAAACATCTCCATAAAAACCTCATACATTTCACCTTCATCAGTAATCAAGTGCACACCGGTGAAAATAAAAGCATTAAAATGAACCAGACACCATTTCCATGGGGAAATGTTATTTTACATCCAGTCCAGAGTGGGCAATCAGGTTCACATCTTGAAGCAGTTTGCACATGGTGTACTGTTTTGGAAACTGGTTTTAGGTTAGAACAACTACTTTATCTGAAACAACTCCCAGAACTGCAGCATGGGGGAGGCAAGGCAGTTCAGTCCCAGTCAGAAACACACGAGCTGTTCCTGTGGTGGTGGTGTGTGCACAGCTTGTTAAAAAACCTGTGTAGGCCACGGGCTTGAGCTTCAGTCTCACACCTGCTGCCAAACAAAACCATGTCCTGGGTTCTCCCTGCAACCCTGAGTGGAAGCTTCACCTGCACAGGGAGTCCATATATGATGTTTATTTCTGTTTCTCTGCTGTGGGTGTCCTGAAGGGAATAATAAAAAGGAGAGTCTCCTGCTTCCCTACTGCTCTTGGAGCTGCAGTCAAACACAGTAACAGGAGAGAGACTGGTTTCATCCGCCATTGTCTAGGAACGGCTTGTGGTGCTGTTACTCACACCATGCAGAATATTATTCCACTGTCAGCTCACCTGTGAAAGATGCTCATTAATTCAGATAGGCTTTTTTTTCTGTTCAGGATGTGTGTGAGCAAACCTAACTGAAACGTCAGCTTCCACCGTTCAAACCTGGCAGTCAAAAAAACCCAAAGAAGTTTTCTGTTTGTCACCTGCTGGGGTTTGCTGGAGGGAGACGCACTGGGAACTGCTCAGCACTGATTCCTCGTGGGGTGTGTGTGTCCCCCTTGCTTTAAAAACAGTCTCTGGTCGCATGAGGACTGCATTTCAAATCTTCTAATGTAACTGCCTGGCCAAAACAGGCTTTTTGAGAAGCTATTCAGTAAAGCACAGTGTGAAACTCCCACTGTGGATAATGAACATGATAGGGTCTTAGGCTTGTTTTGACCACCCCAGCTGCCTGTCAGCATGGAAATGGCATCAAAATCCTTCCCTTCCAGGGACATCTGGAAGCAACTGTGGGAAAGTGAGGAGCAATGTCACAGAGCAGTAACTCAGCTCTGAGCCCAGCCTCAGCCAAGTAGTTTAGGATGCTCAAGTGTTCCCAGGGGATGGACAGCATTGTCTGCATTCATGGCTGTAGGAGAGCAGAAATGTTACAACCAGCAGATGGTTAAATTTACCACACTCTGGTGGCTTCTTTAGCAAGTGTTATGTAAGCACTTCAGGAGCGACCTCGTTTCACTACAGGTGACTGGTGTGGGGCTCTGCTTCACCAGCCACGTAAGGTCTTCTTCCTCATTGCCTGCTGGGAGAGAGAAACTGGTTGTGAGAGAAGCCTGAGCCACTGGCTAAGAACAACTCCAAGGATTCTGTGATACGCTGAACCCATTACTCAGCAACCACCAAAGGAAACAGCTCTCAGACCCAGCAGCTGAGAAATGCTGCTAAGTGACATCTTCTCACTTAGTTTGGGCAGCCATGCAGTGGTTTTGTTCCAGGCTTGGGAGGAACAGTGGTACTGGTATTACAGTCCAGTAAGGAGTGCTACCACATCTGCACTAAGGTGCATCCCTAGAGAAGGCAGAGCTGGCTGCTCTGTGCACTGCAGTGTAACAACCCACTTCACCAGAGAGCTCATACCTCCATTGCACAACAGCATTTCCAACCAGTACCCTTTCCTCCCCCCAAAATGTTGCAAGGTTGGCTTGGGATATGAATAGCTTAGAGAGCTGCAATCCCCAAACAACTGTTCTCCTGCTGCACCTCAGGGAAATCCTGCCAGGTCAGAGTCTGTAGGCACATGAGGGTCAGTCAGCACAGCCCTGCCTGGGAAGCTGCACTGAATCATAGCCTGGGAACCCCACAGGGAGGGCACAGACAAGGGAGGACAGGGCAGCATCCCTTTCCAGCCCAGCCTTGGCTGTCTCATTCTAAACAAGCAAAACACATGGTATCTGGGAAAATATTTTAAAGGTTCTGTAAAAACTGCTAGAAGACTCTAGTTATTAATAATTCACTGTCTAGATGGAAAAATGTATTTTGCAAGTTTCCAGAGAGGTATTTTCCTGCCTCAGTTCTGTCAGATATTTCCACAGCAATCTGGTGATACTTTTAATGGGGGAAAAGAGGATTAGAGATTGTGCCTCTGAAACCTGATAGATATTATGCCCCTGACACCTGACACTGTCCAGGAGGCCTGCTTGTACTACAGGAGAATAGAACTGGTTTTAAGTGTGACTTGCAAACACAAATAGGGGATGCAAGAGGTGTGAAGTAACCCATTCCATTCCCTATCTGCAGGAGTGGATGTTTGAGTCATGTACAGAACGAGGTGTGCACAGAGAGAAGCTCAGTGAGAACCATCAGACATCTGGAAACCACATGGTTTGTGAGTAAGCATGAAGTGGAAGGAGTGGTTTAGCCCAGAAATGAGAAGACAGAACTGGTGGGTAACCTATTCTGGATAAAAACAGCAAAGGAGAAGGGGACAGTCCATGCAGTCATGTTCCCTTTAATCAGGGCAGATAAAGGGGTGTCTAAATTATATCAAATGAAATTTAGGTTAAATGTCATGGCCAAATTTTGTAGCTGCAAGGATAATTAAGCTCTGAATGAGTGGCCTGGGGAGGTGGTGGTGTTTCCAGCACAGTGAGGTCTGCAGAACAGACTGGACAAACAGGTGGAGTTAATCCTGCTCGGGGGTAGGAGAAGAAACAGGATGAGATTCTGAGGTTGCCTTGGGACTTTCCTTGTAGTCTAGAGAAAACACTGAAAATGGTGAGCATCTTCATTTCCTCCTTTCTTCTACAAGTGAAAACAAGGGTGCAAGTCTGTTTTCAGAAACAGGGCTTAGCCAGCCCCTTATTTCCCCTTTATCTGGCCAGTCCGACCTCTCCCTCCTCCTCTCCCTTAGCTCAAGAGTGAGCATATTAGCTTTGGGTGATTGGGCATTGTTCAGGCAGTGCCTCTCCAGCTCCTTCCCTGTGGATTGGATTTCTTTGTCACCACCCCACCCATCCTGCAAGCAGCAGCTCCTGTTGGAGGGCCTGACAGGTTACATACCCCGGGCAGTCATTGGCAGCTTGCTTGGGTTTGCAGTTTACTGCTTCTGTGCCAGAGTGGAATGAAGCTTTGTGTGCCTTACCTTTGAAATATTATCTGTCCACTGACATTAGCTCACATAATAAAGGTGCAACCTGCTGCACGTTGTGTGGCTCAGCCAGAGCCTGGTCCAGCAATGCTACCAGGTGTACTTGCTGTCCTCCCACTCCCACCTGGATCAACCAGGTCAGGGGCACACAGCATTTTGCCAGGGCAGAAAATCAGACTATTATCCTGGCTCGGTTTCCAGTGCCTTGCCCAAGGATGGGCTCCTCTTTGCTAAGGGAGTATCACTGAGAAGGATCAGTTGGTGGTTTCCAGTGTCCCTGTTCGTGCCCTGGAAGCTGGCCCTGCTCAGCATTCTGTGTTCCGGCTGTGTCTGGTGCCTGTAACAGCCTTGGGGGCAGCTGTGACCAGCCCAGGGGCAGGCACACAGGAAAAATGGGTGCACGTGCCAACAGCTGCTTTCCCAACAGCCTTCTGGAGCTCAGTGCACAGCGAGCACTTTGTGCCCAGCTAGAGGCAAAACAAAACCCATCCCTTCTCCACACAGCCCAACTGTCCATAACAGCTGATGTGCAGCAAACCCCCTCCCTCCCACTGGTAGCAGAGCCCCCCGTAGTGACCTAAGGTGTAGCACTGCTGCTCAGCTCCTGGGGCCTGTTTGACCAAGGCCTTCCCCCCCATTTCGGGATGGGGGAACCTCACCGGCTGCAGTCATCTCTGATGAGAGGGCTATCATCTCAGATACCCAGATTAGCCATGATTCCTTACTGATGTGGTGTTTCTGTTCATGTCTCGATCCACAGGTGAGGGTTATGATAACGTGCAGCTAAAGCTTGTGCCAGTTGTGCCTGGATCTGCCCCCACCTAATTTGGGAGTTTGTCTCAAAGCTAGCTGTGGTGATGGACTGTCAGTGACCAACCACTCAAATAGCCCACTCCCACAGGGTAGTGCTGCTTCCTGCAGCCTCTCACTTGTCGTGTTGGTTCCCCTGAAGGTCCCATGTCCAGGAGCATTAATCCTCCAGGAATATCTGCTTAAGGTGTCCCTGGAATCAGGTGTGTAATAGTGCATAAACTTTAAGGCAGACACCACACTCCACATGCAAAGAAAGCACTTGCATTTACAATGTGAAGCCTGCAAGACAAGTTTTCCTTTAACCTCCCACCTGATAAGTAGGGAGCTTTAGCAAGGCTGTCAGAATTCCCTGGAGCAAAGCCTATAAAGAAGTAGGATTTGGCAAGAGCTGCTGTCATCTGCAAGACTGCCTCTTTGATCCTCCTTACTTGTGTAATCATGCCAGCATCTCTGCAAAACAGAGCAACAGAGCTGCTGCAAAAAGGAGATCCCCCTCTCACTTCCTTTTTTCAAACCCTGGTGGAGTTTTTGCTTGGTGGCTTTTATTTTTATACAGTCAGAACCCCCCCCACTTTCCTCTCCCCAGTCTCTACCCCTGTATTCAGCATTTCTGCCCGAGTTCATGGGACCCCTGACTCAAGGGAGCAGTGCTGACTAGGGAGCAGTGCTGCTTCAGCCAGGGAGCTCTGCACAGGCTCAGCTCCTCACTGTGTGTTTGCCCAGCACGTTGCCCCAAAATGCTGCCCTGGAACAAAGCAGGGCTCAGTCACCAGGGCTGCTCTCTGGCTCTAGGGCTGCACCAGCCGTGTGCTGCATGCCAGGAAATGGAGAAGAGTGCAGGTAATGTGTGGGATGTGACCCCCCTGTGCACGCACAGCCCAGGCAGCGGGGGCTCTGCTGGGTTACAGGGATTCCCTTGATTTCTCCCTTTATTATCAGTACTGTGTTGTGTTGCACGACAACTGGAAAGTCATTAAAGAAATCTAGTAGGAAATCTTGTCCTGAAAAGTCACCCATTGCCAAGATCTGACTTGGCTATGCCAGAAGCTGTGGCAGAACGCCAAGCACTGTCTTCCAGGGGCTGGCAGTCCTGCAGTGCCACTGTCAGCCTTTGGGAGTGCAGTCACTGAAGACACTGGTTAGACAACCCTAATAACAATTCAGCTCTTTCCTCCCTCTGGTACTCTGCTGAGTTCTGAGCCCTTAAGGTAAGTGTCAGCCACAGTTCTGAACCCTTTTGCCCAGTTCTTTTTAACACAGGAACTATGGTTTTCACATTGGTGTATTAACACAGAAAGTTAGTCTTGAGGAAAGAAACAAGCACTGGAGGTTTAAAGCATTTGAAGTCTAAAGTCCCCTTTAATTCCTGTAATAAAAAGCTCTGTGTACCTCATTAAACTACATCCAATACATTAATAATTCAATATTCGTTCAACTATGTCAAGATTAACAGTATAAAAGTACAGGTGGAATACAGAGTCAAACAGAAATGACTGTTTTATTTTAGATGCTTTGTACATCACAGATGAAAGCTGAGGGAGATAAAAATATATGTACAACTAGCATGTGAGCTTTCACTTCCAATTATGATCAAACTACCAGATCCTTTTACTACTTATGCTTCACTAGACTGTTTCTGTTTTTGAAAGGAACAAACCACGTCCAAGCTACTGAACTATACTTATCTAGAGAGCATGAAATCAGAGCTTCCTGACATGTGCCTTTACAGTTAGCATCCACCACATAATTAGCACTTTCTTTGAGAACATATGTTCCTAAGTGGGAGCATCTTTGGTGCATTTGAATAGGTATTTTTAGATTCAAAACCAGCCAGCGTTTGGCCACTCAAAGCACTGTCTTTAATCTGTGTTGGTACAGCAGCGAGTACAACAGGTCTTGGTTCACCAGAGCTCCTGTAACATGACACAGTGTTTGTCTTTCCAAAAAAACAATCAATAAAAGGCAACTCCCCCAGTGTCATCTACTAGTGTGGGAATTCTGCCCTTCAGAGGATCCTCATTTTGCACAGCTCTGGATTATGTCCCTTTTAGGGGCAGACAGAACCCTTTCACTTAGCAGTCCTTTAAATGGAAGGTGCCATTAAGAAAAGACAGAGTTAGGCTCCCTTTCCCCTGAGGCCTGCACCAAGCTCAGTGTTCCTGAGCAGCAGCTGCCAGAATATCCTTGAACACCGTTGGAAAGTGAGAGCAAGTGCAGTGTTCACTGTACACATGGTGTGAATTCATTGACCCAAGGCAGCAGGCCAGGTCCAGAACTTATCAGTTTACATTTAACCTTAAATATTGGGCCTCCACAAGTATTTGTATTTAACAGGTTTGCCCCTGACTCATGGACCTTATTGTTTGTATAGCTGTTAATACTAGCTCACAGACACACAAAAATTTATCTGGATCAGGGTGGTAACAACTGACATGCACTCACTTACCCCTTCAGTCCTTTTCCTTCTCCTGTTCTCTATTTACATGTAAGATGACATTTCAGACAAGAGAGCAGAAGAAAAGCTCATTATTCTCTTCAGCACGAGGGCCAGATTCTCCACTGCCTTCCACCTTGCCAGATCATGCCAGGGAAACTCCTTTGGCTTTGCTGCAGCACAAGAGGAGCACGGAGCAGCCCAAGTGCTTTGTGCCCCCTCTTGGAGCTGGTTAAGGGACAGCAGAAGGTGTGGTGGCAGATTGAGAGGGGACACTGAGGTTCCATCTGTTCTCTGCTGGGGGGCAGAGATGTGCCAGGCACATCTCCCGTTCACCTCTGTGCCCCTTCCCAAAGGGAGCTGTCATTTCCCTGTTGGAAAGCTTCCACCTGGGCTGTCGCTGCCCAGCCAATCCTCCTCACACAATTCGACCTGAGAGGGCTTTGGGCCTCCTGATGTGCTTAGATTATGATTTAATGCTGAAAAGTTGGCATGGCAACCAAGTGCTTGGCAACCAAGTGTCACGGCCAAGGAACGGACCCAGAAGAGGGCCAAGCAAAACTCTGCCCAGCCTTCCCCAGGCAGATCTGTGCCCTACATACACTTCCCTCCTGTAGCAGCCAGGGTCACAGCAGAAAAAACATCACTAATAAACTAGGCAGGTCTGCAGTACGTGAATAGCAAATCTCTCCAGAACACTTGCAATGGACCCTGGTGCCTCATTCAGGCCCCTTCTGCTCCATCCACCCATTGCCACAGGTTGCCAGGAGACTGTCCTGCCCCTCTCGGGGACTTGCCATTGTGCTCTCTCCACGTCCCCTCCTCCCCTGTCCCACTCTTGCTCCCCTCAGTGACAGGAGCCTGGCAGTGCCCTGTTTCTCTATTCTGACACAATTACCTCTTTCAATCTGGAAGTTTTCAAAAGCTTTTTTGGTTTTTCTGCAGTGATCAGCTGAGCAAAATCCCCAGCCCGCACAACTCCAGGCTTGCACCATGCAGGCTGGAAAGAGATGCAAGTGCCTTAGAGGGAAGGGCTGGCCTAAGAGGGCATTAGTGAAGGACACTGTGAAGACCACCCGTTCTGCATGAGCACTGTCTCCTGAAGTGTAAGATATTAAGTTAGGGTGCACAGGATACATTTAACTTCTAACTGGGAACTTTTATAGGCCATTACACCATACCCTTTGCCATTCAAATGTTGCAGGCTTTTGTTTTGTCATATAGGACTTCAGAAACCTCTCTAGCCTTTGGATATTGGCAAGCTTAGTGCCCTGCACATCAGAAAAGAAGCCATTCATTCTTCAGGCTTCCTGAGGCACTTTGCTTACAGCCCTAAGGAAACTTTTTGGATAGACTCAGTATGGGCCAATGCAGCGTCACCTTCCCCAGTCTGCTGGCACCAGTGCCAATCTCTGACTTCAGAGGGCTGGACTGCTAAGCAGATAAGTGAAGTTAAAGGCTAATCAGTTCCAGGGTTGGTTTGCCAAGTGCTCTGAGCCAGAAATCAGTTTATGCTGCCATTTGGCATTGTCTTCCACAGTCAGAACAAACCGAAGGGTGGCAGCTGGGGAGGAGAGCGCTGTCATGGCAGAGACCTGGGCACTGAAAGGCTGGGAGAGAGCAGTGTAGCCAAGGCAGGAGTGGAGAGCACAGGGCTTCAGCTTCCTCATGGCTCTTGGAAAGCAGACAGAAAATGAGCAGGGATTCTAATGCTGTGTTTGCAGGGACTTAATGACAGAGCCTGTCCCTGTGCCTGTGGGGAGGACAATTCCTTTACCTGGTGTTCTCACTGCTGTATCCAGACTGAAACATCCAGTCATCTTGTCTTTACCTGCATGAGAAATCCTTCACTGTCTGAAAGTAAACCTCCATCACCCCAGTGCTTCTTTTTCTGATTCCAGCATTCCTGTTCATTCTGTTGTGTCTTACACTTCACCATCCTGCCTCTTTTCCCTCCCTAATGTCAGTTTTTGGGACACTCCTAGTCAGACACACATCAGCTCTTCCTTCTCCTGTCATTTAGCATCAGCTCTTCCCTCTTATGGCATTTAACATGGATAAACTAAGTGGCCAGGCTAATTAAACTAATTTATTTCATTTCCCCAGAACTTCACTGTTCTGTTTCCAGTTCACCGGGGCACCATGGGACACACTCCCCTCATTCTTCCCTCCCATCACTCAGAGCAGTGACAAGTGAGTTCCATCTTGTTACTGTTTTGAGACTCCACAGTCTGAAAGGACACAGGCAAACAGAGCACCAACCTCTGTGTTTCCACCTCTCACAGTCAGAAGAGAGGAGCTGTGTTGTGAGCAAAGAGCACATTGTCTATCAGCTGTCCCAGCTCTGTGCCTCACTAGCTGAAGATAAATGGTTGAGAGGTGCCCTTGTCCACAATGGAAGGGGAATTTCAGGCTACTGAGGGAGCAAAGTGATGTCCCAGCATGCCAGATGACCCAGGGCAGCTGCCCAGCTGAAAAAGTTGACAGAGCTGCTCACTGCACCCTCTCTGTCCTTGCAGTCCTAATGACCATGTTAGTACCCAAGTTAGCTGTGCTACAGGCCTCACTTAGGGCAGCAGTTCTGTTTGTAGAGTCCATGAGGCGATTGTAGCTTGTCCTAATTCATGTGTTCTTCCTTGCCAGCTCCGCCCTGCCGAACATGGAACTACGTGTGGAAATCTTCCCAGCACACCAGAGACAGCCCTGGGGCCAGCACAGACAAACTGCAGGTCTGCAGTGAGTGCAGGGGTTGTGTTTGCCTGTCAGTGCCTGCCCACCCCTCTCCTGTTGTCTTTGATTAAAGACACAAGGCACACACTGACCAGCACGTGGACAGCCAGCCAAGTAAGTGCAAGGAGGTTCACCAGCACACACACATACAGCCCAGGCTTTGTTCCGGTCGTGTTTACTCGCAGGGGGAACAGTTGGGCATTGTTTCTCTTTGACAAATTGTAACTGTCCAGCTAGGAGAGATCTAGTTCCAGCTGGTTAGAGCTGTTTGCATTTCTTACCTCCTCCCCCTCCCTCTTCCATAACTCACGAATCCAGCTTACCCAGGGACAGAAAGAACAAGTACAAGCTGCTCACTGGACTCATTCCCACTTTGAACTGACACTGGCCTCTCCAAAGTCCCTACCTCAGCTGCCTGCACAGGGAGAGCCTCACAAAGCATGGCTTGGAAGGTGCACTCACACTTGACAGGGGTCTCAAAGGCATTGGGGTCCCACCCTTGTGTTTCTAGTAGGAGCAGTGAAGGGAGAGACCCTTTCACAGTCCCCACTAAGGGCTCTCAGCTTGTCAGACGTTGGAGAACAATGGACATTTGATAGTGTTGGAGCACAGCCATGGGAACCTCAGAGCTGTTTACTACCCAATCACTTTTTTGCCTTGAATAGCACCTGGTGCAGCAGGGACTGACCATCCACTGTACAACACCAAGTGTCAGGTATGACTCTTAATCCCAGTCTCAGAAAATGAGTGGGAGAGTGCTCTGTTGTCTAAACAAAGCCACTCATTTGCTGTTAGACAGAGAAAAGTAATGCCAGAATGTCAGTGTGTGTTTGATTTGCACCCCCTTTCCACCAAATTACAGCACCCTTTTTGAGCCAATTTAGTATTTCAGAAGGACATTGCAGAAGAAATGTGTCTCAGGGAGTGTCAGTGTCAAGCCTGCACAGAGAAGAGGTGGCTTAATCAGATTGGTGCTAAGTGATGTAAGGTCTGTTACAGATCTGCAAAGAGAACTCAGTAGTCCTAGAAATATAGAACCAAACTGAAATTCCTGGCTCAGTGAGCCCTAAACTCTTGTCCCTAAACACGTCAGTGTCATATGAACTTCATATGAACAGGTAGTTGTTAGCTTCACTGTTCAGTCAGAAAGGGGGTTTCAGAAACTCTAAAATCCAGTTTCAAAAGAATCTCACATATGTTATATAGCATTTCAAAACTGCTTTCCATTTCATTTTTTCCCTTCTGTATTGAAAAGTCAGTGTTCTTCACCAGAATTCCTTCAAACACACACAGACAGGGAAGTCTTTCAGAGAATAATTTAGAGTTGAACTTGTACCATCATCCATAACCCTGACCTTTGATTCGTGACCAAACAGTAGGACTAGAAACTGAGTGCACAGTTCACATATATATAGTTTGTGCTTATATATGTGGTTCAGGCAGTGCATTTTAAGGACTATAAAACATGTCACAAACTCCAAATGCCACAAGCAGAACAAGAGCCCCGAAGTTCTTTATCTGTCCACACCACCACCAATTCCCAAAGGCAGCCTGAGAGCTAACACTTGTGCTGTGTGGCATTGAAGGTGCTGCTGTGAGCCTGTCTGCATGACAGCCTCGTGTGTGAGCACCCAGAGCTGCATGGCCCCGTGGAGAAGGGGGAATTGCTCTGTGGGCACTGTGAGGGCAGGCATGCTCAGCCTCACTGCTGGGAGCTTAGCTCATACCAGCAGGTCCCATGACTGCCCCTCTGGCTGGTTCCTCTGCTTACTCAGGGCTCTGCAGATAAAGTTCACTTTATCTGAGGGGAGGAAGTTGCTGCCGGATGCAGAGTCAGGAAGGACAGGACAGCAGGCTGTTGCACAGAGCAGCAGCTTTAGAGGAGCAGGGGTGTTCCCATGCAGGTGGGAAAACAAGACTGTTCACCACCCCTGTGCTGGGCCACTCCTTCAGCCTGGACTGGGCACACTGCTCCAGCCAACTGGAGGGAAAGGCCTTATCCCATACAATTGAAAGGCAGAAAAGGGAGCTATTGGAGCTCTCGGATAGCCTGAGCTGACAGAAATAAAGCCTGAAAATCAGAGGCTCTGAGGCAGGGATTCTGTACCTTGCACTGCCACAGGAACAGAGCCTTTGCCTCTGCTCCCCACACAAACTTAACTGCTTGGGCTCAATGATCAGCCACGAACATGAGGCCCAGGAGAACTGATAGCTGCCCCTCCAGTTCAGCTGTCAAAGGTCAAGGCAGCTGCACAAAGCTCTGTATGCTCAGGACTCAATCACACAGTGTTGTCAAGAGTCACTCGGGCTATCTTTGGAGGGCACTGGGAAGATCAAGCTGATCTGAAAGAACACACATAACCAGGATGTTCTCTTCTCAGAAGTGCTCTGCTAAGTCATCCTTTTTTTGCTCGAGTAGGAGCTCTGAGGGCAAGTGATAGCATTTCCCCCATCAGGCTGCCAAGCCTGCAGTGATATTTGTGAAAATTACAGTTCTGAATTATCCTCCTGTGGCAGCAAAGCTCACAGTGCCCATCCCTAGGCTCAGACTGAAACTGGAAACACCTCAAAGCCACAAAGGTAGTCGGGACCTCCTTGGTTCAGCTGCTAAGCAGGTAACATAGGCAAAGCAAAAACACAGAGTAAAGCCTTCAAGCTTTGTGGTGCTTTCCTCCCCCTTAACCACTTCTCAGGAGGGCTGAAACAAGCACACAGATGTAAGGGCAGGTGCTTCCCAAAGCCCAAAGACAGGCCCCTCTGTACTGAAATGAAAGAGGGTGTTTTCTGTATTCCAGCATAATACAATGCAGGCTCTTGGATGGCAGGCAGCCCCAGAGCAGGCTCTTCTGTACGAACAGAAGCAAGTGGATCAGGATCCTGTTTGCAAAGAGCAGCCACTTGAGTTCAGAGATGGTGACCTTGAACCTCAGAAGGTGGGAGGGCTTGAAATATCCCAGGGGTGCAACTTGCCATGTGTATCCCAGGCCTTTGTCCCATCTACTTGTGTCTTTATGCTGCTTTATGGAGGAGAGCTGCAGTTCATAGTGCAATGGCATTTTATTTTCTTAATGCTCTAGGGTTAAAGTCCTCCAGGACTCGCTCACCTTAAGGAACCAAGGCCTATCTAAGCAGTCTTTACACAACCAACAATTTAGCACTTGGCCAGCCTCTCAGAGGCCTTATATCTCCATATCCTGATAAGATAAGGATACATCAAAGGCATGATTAACTCCCCAATTGCCTCTCTGAGCTACTTTAGCTTTGCCCCCAAGCAGTGTTACTTTGAAGTACGAGGCATTTGCTCCCCAATTACATAAGTCCTTGAGGGAAATTACCTTGTGTTAAGTGCAGTCTTGCTGTCCCCCTGCCAGAGGAGAGTTGCAGCAAAGCTTTACCTGGAGCCTGGAGGGAGCAGCGTGCCATAATCTCTCCCCAGCATGGGCAGCCACCCCGCTGTGAGGCACAGGTCACCCATGGCTAGCCTCTTGGTGCAGTGCTCGCCCCATCAGAGTTTCATCTCTGAACAACAGCATCTTTTTGATAACGTAGAGCAGATCTGAACTTCCTCACGTCACTGAGCCCTGCTCCTGCAACACACCCCTGTAACTGGTAGTCCCAGCTCCTCTCAGAGCAGTGCCACTTCTTTGTAGCATCACCTTCCCTTCTAAGGGCTTGATGTGCTTTCTGGCCAGGCCATGGCTAAACAAGGGACCTGCACAAGCTCAGTGGCAGTCTCCTGGTCACACAGGTTAGCACCTTATGTGTCATCCAGTGCTGTGTAAATTCTGTTACACTGAAAGCCAAGTCACCCAGTTAGGCATGGGTGAAGGATGTCTCATGCTTTCTGAACTCAGTGTCTCTCTGTACACTTGGAGCCAAGAGACACAAGCACCTGCTCATCCCACTGAGTGCTCTTCATAATGACTAACTTCCTGTATCGAGTCAAGTAGCTGGAAAAAATTACTTGGCGATGAATCTTAAAATCTGGTGGAAACCACAGAAATTTTTTTATTTTCATCCTTTGAAACTGCCTTGATATTCAACTGTGCAGAGAGTTGAGTGTTTGAGAGGGCTGTTTTCTGGGTGAAGTTCTCATGCACTGGGCACGTGGACACCAGGGGTGCAAACAGCAAGATCCATGGCAGACAGGGAAGGGAAGGGAGGGGAGGGGAGGGGAGGGGGCAGTGCAAAGCATGGACACGGACCATGTAGGCAAAACAGGAAGCTCTGGCTGAGGAGGAAATGCTTCAGTGCTGGCTTGAAAACATTGTGCTGTGAAACCCTGGGTGGCTGTAGAGAGGGGAGAGAAGAGCAGCTTTCTGCTGATGCAGCAATCTGCAGCTCCTGTCCTGCTGCACAGGCTGTTGTCCCTTTCCCTGAAGAGCTTGTGCTGCGGCTGTTGGAGCAGCTGGAGGGAGGAACCAGCTGCCCAGCAACAGCCCCAGACACAGACACTTCATGTCACATGCACAGGCTGCATGGGGCATTGCAGGGGGCTTCTGGGAGGAGATGAGGCAGAATAATCCCTCAGGGGCAAATACTTCTTCAGGTCAGGGGCATCACATAGCACCACTGCCAGTCTCTGGTCAGGGTCCTACACAGGGGAATGCAGTACAGCAGCAGCTTCAAAAGCTTGGCTTCACCAGCACATTGGGTTCCCCAGGGCTCGCAGAAAGAGCCTTGGGACATATAGGCCCTAAGATAAAATGGCTTAATTGGAGCACGATGAATTTGCCTGAACATTCCCATTTAGAATTAAAGTACCGTTCATCTGTGTTACCTTATTTTAGTGCCTGTGTGAGCAGAGAGGAAGCAGGCTCCTTTTTAAGGATTAGAAGCCCAGAAGTCTGAGCACTAAGGAAAGGTTAGACATGGCAAGTGTCTAGAGATAAGAGCAATCCTTGTGTATCAGGTTGTGATGTCAGATAAGTCACAGATATTGCTAATGCCTTAGCATGGTCACAGCCACACAGCTCCTTCCTTCTGTGAATTAAAACCATTACAGGCATTTAGCCTGTCAGACACAGCCTTCCTCCAAGCATTCAAGGGGACTTCCCGTGGATGAATGACAGGATGAGAATCAATAAGCACTGTTCTTCCTAATTCAGACATGCAAGAAATAATTGAAACCTCATGATCCTCAGTTGTAACTGCCCATTGAGTTTGTTAAATGCCAGGAGACCTCTTGTGCAAAAGCCAGTCAGCTTCTTAAGGCCAATTTAGATAATCCCATGATCCCTGGGACAACAAAGAGGCAGAATTTCCAAGTACAAAGATGGCCCTGTAGTCAGCATCTTTGAGGTTGAAAGACTCTTTGTCTCACTCAACGGCATCATCTCCGAGTTTCCCATGTCCCTCTGTGCAGAGGACCTGTCTGCCTCCTGTGCAGGCTCCTGCAGCACAGAGGGCAGCTGCTGTAGGGCTCACACCAACCCACACACACACAGGCATGAGCTCCCAGCCTGCCTTTGTTGCTGTGGGGCTGCTCCCCATTTTGCTGAGTAGTCTCTTTTTTCTTTCTAATAATGGTGAAAGGCAGTTTTCAGTTCGCCGTCAATGGTGATCTCAAAATGACAGGCCAGCAAAACATTGCAGAGACCACAAAAGAGTGTTTTCCTTGGCAGCATGCCCGGCTCTGTCATACTAATGCTCTGCCAACAGCTATTGTCCTTGACAAGTGACTCTGCACCGGCAGAACAGGATCCACTGCACAGCAGTTGTTCCCATGTGCTGCACTGCTCCCATCTCCCGAGCCTTTAGGAAGGCTGAAGTCGCTGCCAGTGCTGGGAAACCCACATGCCCTGAGATCAGCGAGTTTACAGAGCTGGGGCAGTGGTTTGGTGTGGGGAAAGGGAACCAGTGCCCCAGCCAGGGGAAGTTAGCTGCAGAATGGCACTGAGAGCACTCAGCAGACACAGCAGGCTGGGGACAGGGAGGAAGGGGCATTCTCATTGTGCAGTGCTCAACGGGCTTCTTTACACGCTGGCTTAGGGCAGGGGGGAAAAAGCACTTTGGGGACCACTAAACCACTCTGGTTTGCCAACACTAAAATATCCTGTCCATGTTCTGCTTTGTTAGTGCCCTCTCATTTGTGAGGAAAGGAAGTGCGGGTTCTGAAACACAAGAGGGAAACATTTTCTTTTGGTGGTGAACAAATCCTCCTTCTCTTGTGGCAGAAACCCTCCCACCCCACAGAAAGGTTCCCTTCCATTTGGCTGTGCTCTCCATTAACAATGCTTTGTGGTGAAGCTGTCAGCAGGGCACTGTCTGAACTGCTTAAATACTGACAGTCAGGGTTTGCCTTTCAAGAGAAGGAAATGCAAGAACATGATGTGAGTGATGGGAAACTTCCCCTGTGGAACAGCAGATCTGAAGGGGGACTTTGGAAAGCACAGCACTGGCCCCTTGGTCCGTCCACTGGCTCCAGCACGGGCTCTTCCCATGGGATAGCCCTTAGCTTCTGCCCAGGGCCTGCAGGAACTCTGTAAGCACTGCTCTTCACCAAGGAACTGAACTACCTGAGTGTGCCCAGCTTGGGCTCCAGAGTCAGCACGTGTTAAGCTTTGAGGTCATGGCATGGCACAGGCAGGAAAGGAGGCACTTACAGGGACACCCATCCATGCCATGCCAGCTGCCTCTGAGGGGGTGATCTCTGTGAAACTCAAAGGGTTCAGTCTCCACTCATTTGCCTTTCAGCTGACAGACTTTCTAGCCCTTTGTCTCACACACAGAAGAATCAACCCCTGGCACTTTGATTCTGCTTAAAGACAGGAGAGAAAAGGGCACATCTCCCTCTCAGACACCTGTAAATCTTGGAACAGAACACTGTGTGTCTGGTTTATTTAACTGTTGATGTTATTATCCCTTTCTTATTTGGGATATTAGCCAAACCTTCCTTTCTCTGATGAAAGAAAAGAACACCCACTGCGTGTCTGAAGAAAGAAGATAAAAGAAAGGCTCCATAAATGGCTCTGTTTTTGAGATGGATTCTGAAAAGGTTTGTGAATAAGATCTGGGTTTTATGGAAATGCTTTATACTTGTGGACTTTAAACAGAAATCCATGGTTGCTCTGCTCTGACACTTGTAGATTTTGGTAGTCTTTACACAGACCTTTTCTCTTTTCATTCTTACACCAGGTTGTGCTTCCTTCCCACCCCAGGGGATTGCCTGTGAGGCTTCAGTTGAGTCATTTCTTTTCATAAATTGAGATAGTGTTACCATTTCTGTAGCTTAGTCACCTATGCATGAACATAGCTTTAAAGACACAATTTTCATACATGGCTGGGGATTTGAATACTCAATTAAACCAAGAGAAACTGAATGGCCTGATCCTCTGAGGTGCTTTGGAAAAAACCTCTTGCTAAATGTAGCAGCTTAATGAAGATCTAAAGATACGTAAAGACATTTTCATCTCTTTTTACTGAAAAAGCAAGGGTTACTTCCACACAGTGGAAGTTTGACAGGCTTTAAAGAATATCACAAACACCCACAGAAGGAAATCTTAGCCTATTCCTCTGGACTACAATGTGGTTAGTAGCCTTGCTGTTCCTTTCCTGAAGTATGGCTGAATTGTGGGGCTAGGGCAGTATATGTGCTGCATTTTGGGGCTGCCTTTCCCCAGGCACCATGGAGTGTGGCACGTCTGCAGCACCCTGGTTGGGTACAGGAAGTATTCACCCAGGTTGGGTGGCCTGGGTCAGACTTTCACCTCTCTATTGCCTTTCCTGTTCAGAAGTACAAGAAGGACTGGCACTGGAACACTGACATGAGAGCTGTCTGAGTGAAAGCTCTCTCAATTTACGGTTGTGTTTGGTGCAGTAATATTTTTCTCCTTTAGTCCTTTGGTTTATTTCATTTAGAGCTGCACACATGAGCTTGGTGAGTCATCTGGTTGAGAGATGTGGTGAGAATCAGAGCAATAGCTGGTGGGTTGGTCTGTTTATTGAGAGGCTGTATTTCCCTTAGCGTGAGCTATAAACAACGGATGGCTTAGGGAAAGAGTATTTATGGAAGATGACTGATGTGTACGTAGAGGTTGTCTGTAACATTCAGAAGACAGGATTTGCACAAATCCTGAGGCTCACACCATAGCAGAGGGTTGCAAAATGCATCTGGTAGCTCCTTGATGTTTTTCTAGGCCGAATGTGTGAAGTGGTTTGGCTTCAGTGATAGTGCAATCCGGATGCTGACCTACAGGGAGCAGAAACACTTGCTAGGCAGAATAATTCCCCTTTTCTCTCCATGGTAAGTTCAGTGGATTGCCCCCACCTTGTGAGGAAGGAACACCCTTTGCTGAACAGCAGCAGCTCCGCAGGAAGCTCTACATCTTATCAAGTGGCTCACTGCAACAAGTTGCTGACACCCACCCAATAATGACATCAAGCTTTGCTTTTGCCAAGTATTCATGGTGTGGGAAAGGGGGAATTGGGATTCATTTTACCTTACAGACTCAAATTTCCTGCAGGCCAGTGTGTTCAGCAAGCAGAATGCGAGCTGGGGTGATGTGCTGTGACAGTCTGTCAGCACTCAAGTGCCTAAGGGAGGGGGAGCTTTGGGATTTCATTGCTGGGACAGTGTCATATCCAGTTGTTACAGAAAAGTCCTTTTTCCCAGAAGCTGGCTAGCTAGCCTGAGTCTGCACCTGTCAGCTTCCTGCAGAAAGTGGCTTTTGCTCGAGATCATTCCCTCAGAGCACTCTGCTGGTGTTTACACAGTTGGTAGATGCTTTAACACTCAGTGCAGTCAGGAATGAACCTGGGAGCTGTGTCCTGGTGCCCTGAGAACTGCTGCCTTGATATTGCTTTGCATCTGGTTTAAAGTGGACTTTGCTTTAGAAAATATGAATGTATATAGACCCGTGTTCCTGAAAAAAACACTTTTGTTGCTAAACCTGTTGACAAACATTTAGGGGGATGGCCGATAAAGCAGCAGGAGTGGGAGATTTTTTAAAGGATCTGAGGCTTGCTGTAGAGTCTTTTGAGAGTGACCTCTTCTTTTCTGTGCAGCTCAGTGCAAAGCTCCTCTTCGTGGCTCCTTAATGAGCATAATTGTCTTGTCTTGGGTTCTGTGTGTTCAAGTTAATTGGCAGTGGTGGCAGCCAAAGCTGTCACCCCAACAGGGAGTGTGTACAGGGAAAAATCCAAATCGCTCTCAAGGCGTAGGGAGGAGAGTACAAAGAGAAGTTAGAGCAGGAAAATGCAGGCAGAGTGTTAATCTGCCTTCCCCACCTGCTGTATAGAGATTTCAGCCAGTTCCTAGCCAGTTGTTCCTTTTAATCCAGTCCCTGGACGGAAGGATTTTTGTCAAGGTGGAAGCCAGGCCCGTGAAGAGAAACCTGTCACTGGTTTTTCAAGTGGCTTCTTTTGTTTTATTAAATCTTGTGCTGAATTAAATACAGCAGCCCTTGGTACAAGGGGAAGTAATTGTTTTACAAAGCTGGTCTGTAGGGAACTTAGTAGAGATGGCTTTTAATAAAAAGCATCTGGAAGGATTCCACGACTTAATTCCAAGGCCACCCCACTGAGCAAGGCACATGCTAAACCAGGGGGGTGTGGATTAAGCCCTGCACCATTAAGTGTGGCCATGAACAGCATCCCATGGCAGCAATCCTCTGGCACCAGAGAATGCTTAAGGATTTCACAACAGGTACCTGCCCCAGCAGGTCTGTGGGGCTCCTGCTGGGAATACTTGCTGGGATGCTGTGAGGGGCTTCCCTGCAGGCAGGCTGTCCTTGGAGGCACTCCTGGCCCTTCCACATGTCCTTAACAAGACAGGGCACACGGCTGGCAAAGCCTGGCTGCTCTTTATGCTCAGAGGTGCTTCCAGGAGCTGCCAGCAGCACTCTGGGGACACGCTGGGCTGTGTGCAGGGCTGAGCAATCCGGCTCTGCTGGAAAACCACCGGAACCAGGAACAGCTCTACTGCCTGGGTGGAGCTGGGGCGGTGACAGGAGCTCCCTAAGCAGTCTTTCATCGAGACAAAGGCTAGATGAGCTTCTCCCGCCCTCGTTTCTTAGTAAGGGCTCTGGTTTGGTGTGGATTTAGGAGCCACAGCAGTGCTGATCCCTTTCCTTGTCCGGTGTGACAGCCACGAGCTCTCTGAGTGGTTTGCTGCCAGCAGGGGTGGGCACACCTTTGAGGCAGCAGCTCTCTAAGAGGCAAACTGGGGCTGGATCTAGGAGCACCGTGGAGCTTAGCAGGCAGTTTTCTCTCGCAGTGGGAAGCAGTGCCTCGTGTTCCATTCCCAGTGCTTCTGCCAGTGAGGTGTCACCCCCTGGTGCCAGCCTGCAGAGCTGCCTCTGTGTCTCCAGGGCTGCAGCCACCATGGGCTCAGTTTGGCCAGAAATGTATCCCCACACCTGGGCTATGGGAATGGGTATGGGTTTATGTAGGTGTGCTGGGTGCCTCCATGAAATCCTGGCTGCATTTAGCCAGGGGGGTGAAGGAGCAGGTGCTCCCCTGCTGTACAACCAGTCTAGTGTTCTGCAGAAGGTCCTAGGATCACCAGCAAACAGGAGATGACCTTGTCTGCAAAACCCAGAGATACAAAATAATGCCAACTGAGGGAGAAGGTGTGAAGGTGTGGAAATCTTCATGACCTTTTATTGTGCCTCTGACAAGTAAAAAAACTAACCAACCAAACAAAAATACTCACATGACTTCTCCCACCACAGTAGGGGATATTTCCTGTCTGTGATAGCCCGGTAGATTTAGGGGGTTTCTAGAACAAATGGTTGGAAAGGGCTGCTTTACAGCCAACATCCCCAGCTGCCAGAGATGATGATCAGAGTAGCAGCAGCTGAAATAAGAGAGAGGCATGAAATCACAAACACACACTCATGCATGCTGTAAAAACAGGCAACAAAAGAACCACCAAGAAATTGTTATTATTTCTGGAGAGTTTCTGTGAGTGTAAACACCCAAGCTGAAGTGGAAGAAGACTGGTCTTGCAAACTTGGTCCATGTGTAAGAAGCAAAACCCCACCTGCCTCATCACCTGGGTGGCAGGAAGCTGCTGCAGGGAAGGGCTGGGCTTTTTTACTCCCTCTCCCTAGTCTTTGATTTCTGCTGCCTGGAGTCACACATTGCTGTGTGTTTGCCACTTCGTTGTGACTTCTACCTGCAGCTTCAAAATCTCCTTGTAAGGTTTGGTGACTCTTTTTGCTCTGATAATGGATTTTCATTTGGCAGAACCAGCCTCTGATCATTTTTAAGCACAGTTTACCCAGGTCACAGCATGTGGCAAATTAACTATCAGCAACTGCCTGAAGAAACCCGTTAAAATAAGCATCTGTTTATTCTGGTGCTTAATGAGAGAGCAGTTAGTGTTGCAATTTTACACTTCCTTAAACATTTGAGAGCTTTGCCAGGTAAATGGCAGTAAACAAGAGAAATGGAATAGTGTTGTGCTCTTTTAGAGCTTGCGTTCAGGTACCTCTTGAAAAACCAGCTGAACCACAGGCCAGTAATGCTTGTGGGGCATTTCTGTCTGCTGCTGGAACAGCTGCTCTTCTCAACATCACTCTCTGCAGTTGTGATCCCTCACTTTTTGGATTTTTGACCTAAATGCTGATGTGTGGAGGTGTAAATATTTGCTTTAAAAAACACCCCAAAACTGCTGAGTTCTTGGGTGTGGCGAGTGAGAGTTGGGTAGAAGATGATTGCAGTTATTTCAGTGGAATTCATAACAGTGAAAAATGGTTCTCTAAAGAGTGAACCTGCTCAGACTCACCTATTGGAGGATTTTGAGGATTTTTGTTTGTTTTGTTGGGTTTTTTCCCCCTAATTTACTAAAGGCTTAGATTTCTAGGAAGCTTGCTAGAGTTAATTGCCTGTTAGAAACATAAAGTTGGTGGCCCCTGTTATGATTTGACTGACAGTGGTTTAAACAGATCCTATCAAAACAAAGCAGTGATTTAATTGCTGTTGATGCTTTTAGGTTTTAATGAAGCGCTGTTTCCTAAGTTCATTATGATACCAACTGCAGTTTATTTTCTGAGGAAGCCAGGTCCAGGGGTGCTTTCGATTATCCTGAAAAGCTTCTCATTTAGACTACAGAAATGAAAACAGGTATATGTGGAAGGGTTTGCCCCAGGTCACCTGGATTGAGCTTCACTGTCTTAGAGAGCCACCTTCCTTAAGCAAGTCTGATTTATAATGGAGAGCTTTAGTGGGGAATGCAGGTAGCTAACATGAAAGCTGTGTGTATGTACATATACTTGCAGAATGTCCAAGGAAGTCCGGATATGAGGGGACAGCAGTGTATTAAATGCAGTGATGCCAAACCCTTGAGAAGGGAAGGGAACTCAGAAGGTCCCAAGGGATACTTCAGCAGTGTCTACAGTGGGTCTGCAGCATCTGTGCATACCTGATGTCCCTCGGGGACTGAGCCACGCTGTCTCTGGTGACATCAGTCAGTGAGCCAGGACTGGAAACCAGCACCATCCTGAGCAGTTACCATTTAATGTGAACACCAAAAGGAGGAAGGTGTAGCAGACAGCAAAGAATTCCTGCCAGTACTTGTTTTGGAGTCTGTGAGAGTTGCCTGATCCTGCTGTTTCTTGATGTTTCAGGTCAGGACCCCTGGAGAGAGCCAAGGCAGTGACCATGGCAGCGATGGAGTCCTTCTGAAGGGAAGGGTTGAATCCAGGGAAAGGTTTGTGGTCACAGGCACCTGTGGGCCAGAGAGTGTGTTCAGAGCAGAGTGCTCCCAGGCTGTGTGTGTGCCCAGCACAGCCCCAGTGTCTGGGCCAGTGCCTGGTCTGCAGTGCTGTGTGCTGGCACTGCTGTGTTAGAACTGTGCCACCATCCAGGCTGCCTTTGACACAGGGAGGGGAACAGCCTTGGCTGCAGGATCTAAGGCCAGGCATGCTGTCTTTTCTCAGCAAAGGTGGAGAGGAGACTGACTCCGTTCTGAGGGGCACATTCATGCTGAATGCAGGAGCACTCTGCCAGGGAAATCTGTGCTCTGAGCAATTATGTCAATGAGCAGTCTGCCTAAAGGCTCCCCTAGAGAAATCAGTGTGGTGTCCTCCGTTCCATAAGCAGTGGTAGAGATCTTAGCACTTAATGCTAAGGCTTTGAAATCTTCAGCAGCTCAGTGGGGACAGAACAGTGTTCCTGCCTTTATCTCTAAATTCAGCATCACCAGAAGGTGTGCAGACATACCCACCTCACCAAAGCAGCCTGACTCCAAGTGTGCCTCACTCCAGCTGTGCATGAGCACCACTGCTGCTCACCTCTGTGCTGTGATGGGCAGAGTCCAACACGATGTTCCTCCTGGGAACGTGCTGACACTGCTCATGAGGAGGCTGATACACCTCACTTACTGCCCGAGGTGGAAACTCCTCCTGCGAGGAATTACCCCAACAAATGTATCAGATGGAAACACACACTTAGAAGTAATGATTGCCATGCCAAGGGTTCCTCCTTTCGAACACTGTCTCTCCCTCCAGAGTTCTCCTGGGAATGTGGGCCAGCCCAGGCACTGCAGGGATG
>WBMV01001693.1:23944-72891 GCA_013396655.1 Campylorhamphus procurvoides | reverse complement strand
GCTGCTGCTTCCTTTGAGAACACATGCAGAATCAGTCTGGAGGAAAAAAGGCAACGCAGGAAGAGCCGTGCCTCGCCAGTAGAGCTGATGGAGACTTTCCACTGTGCCTTTTGCAATCGGACATGCCTATCTTGCGTTGGCCTTTGTAGTCACCAGCGTGCTTGTAACAAGCGTAGGTTACAAATCTTTGGTTCATGAAGCCTAGCCATGATGATATAACCCTGTTACCAGGGAAGGCCTAGACCAAAACCAAGAAAACTAAACCACCACAAATGGGAATGGGTACACAGTAACCTTCCTTTTGCTTTATGTAATTTCTGCATGATGGTCTGTTTAGTGAGTGGTTTTGTCTTAGGCTTTTGGTCTCCAAAGCAGTGTAAAACCTTAAAAACAAAAGGGCCTTTGAGGCTGGTTTAGCAGACGTGGAAAGGAAGCTGCAAAACCAAAGGGGTATTTCAGAAATCTGCATATACAGGGCAAAATTTATAGAATCACAGAACCTGGGTGATTCCAACTCAACCCCCCAGGTTTGGCTTGGAGGGAACCTTAAAGCCCATCTTTAAAGCTCTTAAAGCCCACCCCCTGCCATGGGTAGGAACACCTGGCACTAGACCAGGTTGCTCCAACCAAGCCCCATCCCATCTGGTTTTGGACACTTGCAGAGATGGGGCAGCCACAGTTTCTCTAGGCAGATTTCACTGAGTAACTTGTGCTTGTTCTTTCCAGTCCTGCTTTTATGGATGAGTATGAGAAGATTGAAGAGCAGCTGCAGAAACAATACAGTAGTTACCTAGAAAAATTCCGTAATCTGACTTACATGGAGCAACTCCTGGATGATCATCGACGGGCAGAGCAAGAGATGTTTGAGGTAAGACAGCTCAGAAACGGTCAGCAGGACTGTAGTGCTTATCCTTACAACAGAAAATATTTCAATATCCTTTTGCAAAAACATTGCTATTTGTAGAGCCAGCTCTGAGTGACTGGCAGGTGATGGACAGCCCAGTGAATGTGATAGCTCTTGGCCAAACATGACAGCACAACTTTATTTTCTGAGTTAGTGAAGTTAAACCAGTGTAGTGATGCCCCTTGCCAGTCTCTGACCCCTGACTCTTTTTCAGTTGATGTTTTCTGTACATGAAGAATGTTCTCGGCATTTCTAATCTTCCTTTTGCTATGTACCATATATGTGCTAACAGATACTAGGGGCTTATTTTTGTTGTCTGCCAACAACTGTTTTATAAGGGTTTCTCATCACAAGGCTCTTCAACTTCCTCATTGTAGCAACGGAAACAGCAAAGAGCATCAGTGAGGAGATCAGATATGCTGGGATCCTCCCACATAGAATTCAGGTGTTTTTGACAGAAATTCTGTTTTCTGTTAGCTTGCTGAGATGTATCAGTTCAGTGGGATTCTCCAGCTGGATAATTTGCATCTGTATCTTGTCTTGCTCCAGACGTGGGTGTTTACTGGAATGCAATGCTTTCAGCCAGGCTTTCCTTCAGCTTCCTGTAGCTTCATGTTTTATTGTCTGGCTTTTCATCCTTCTCACAGTCATTACTCACTGGATATTCTGTTCTTCATTGTGTTGCTGTAAGGAGGGAGGAAAATACTTTCCAAGACAACTTTATGTGGGTAAAGTAGAGAAGAGTTCTTTTACTTACAGGGGTACAGAATATAAAGGAGTATAAAAGAGTATATAAAGTATAAAAAGAGTATAAAAGTATAAAAGAGTACAATACGTGTTGACAAGTAACAGATAGAAAAGACTGGTGCTAGGTTGAGCTCACGGCCTCAGGAATACCATGTGAGCTCTTTTCCAAGCACCACAGCTTCAAACATGAAGAGTAAATTAATCTGAAAGGTGTGCCTTTCATTTCATTCCTGGCTGGACACATACCCAGCCAACCCCTGAGCCACTCTGCCATGTCTTACCGAAGCAAACAAGGGACAACAACCTGCCCCTACCAGGTGAAAGACCTTTTCATCCACAGGCTGGGAACATGACTCTTGCAACATCTGGGCCCAACCCACTATAAACAAGGGAGAAACTCCCTTTTACAGCTGCTTCTCTGCAGCTCAGCTACTCATGCTGGTATCCAGTTCCCATTACCAGTCTTGTCTTCCTTCAAGCAGGACTTGAGGTTCTTGAGGTCCAGTCCAGGAGAACAAGGGAGGGGAAACATCTTCTCCCCCCACCTTAGGAGAGCAAGAGAGGGAAAACCCTCTTTTGCAAGCAGAGCTTTTCTGAGCTTTCCACCACCCTGCCCCCTTTGGGGATGGGGAACACAGGGCACCACACCAAGCTGGGCAGCAGAGAGAGTGTGTGTGTGAGAAATGTCAACAAAGTGTAAGAGCTGGGAAAAGCTCTGTCTNTGGAGCTTCTCCAAGGTTGCTGGGCTTTGCTTTCTTGTTTTGACTAACATGGTATCTAATTGTCTTAGCTCTGGTACATGTTTCCCAGGCATGATGTTCCAGCTATTATCTGACCCTTAAGGCAGCTAGCACAGGGTTAGATGTTGCTAGCTACTCTAAATGTAAGAAACTACATAGAAGTATAAAAATCTACAAATTCATGAAAACTCTAAGGCATCAATTGAAAACCCTGAACAATTTCCACTTGAACCTTAGTGCTGGTGGGAGTGGTAGGTGTGCTACACTTGAAGTTACAGAATCACAGAATCATTTAGTTTGGGAAAGACCTCCAAGATGATCCAGTCCAACTTTTGACAGACCATCACCTTGTCACCCAGCCCAGAGCACTGTGTGCCGCTTCCAGGCATTCCTTAAATACCTCCAGGAACTGGGACTCCACCTCCTCTCTGTGCAGCACATTCTAATGCTTAACAACAACCCTTTCCATGAAGAAATTCTTCCTGATGTCCAATCTGAACCTCTCCTGGCACAACTTCCCTGGCCTTTTTCTCTCCTGCTGTCCCTTGTTCCCTGGGAGCAGAGCCCAACTCCCCCTGGCTCCCCCCTCCAGTCAGGGGACTGCAGAGAGTGAGAAGGTCTGCCCTGAGCCTCCTTTTCTCCAGGCTGAGCCCTCCCAGCTCCCTCAGCTGCTCCTGCTGCTCCAACCCCTTCCCCAGCTCCATTCCCTTCCCTGGACACGCTCCAGTCTGTCAATGTCTTTGTTGTCCTCAGGGGTCCAGAACTGCCCTCAGATCTGGAGGTGCCTCAGCAGTGTAACCAATTAACCAGTTGTTAAACAATGCTTCCTCTATCCCTCATCACCTTTTAGACACAGGGAAAGCCATGCTGTATCCTGTTGAGAAGTCTCAGATATTTTGCTGCATTATTTACCTGAGGAATAAAATAGCTCGTCTTTCCAAAGATAATGTGGGCATTTGACAACTTGTTAATCACTGTGAACCAATTTCCTATTAATGCTGCTTTTTAAAAGCACTGTCTCTGGAGATGTTTTTCCACCTTACATCTGTAGTCAGCTTGATATTTTCATGTGTCTTGTGTTATAATCTTCTAGTTCTTTTCCATATCCTCAATTAAATCATAATCTTGAAGTCTAAGATCTGATTTTTTTCCTTCTTTTTAAATGCCATTGAGACTTAACAGCCAAAGGAGAAATGCTTTGAACTGAGCTACTGAAACTGCTTATGAATTCATGCACAGAAGTTCGTTCATGAGTTGGCAGGTTGTTGTGGGATTCTTGTTAAAAGATAATAAGACAAAGCCTTTGTCATTCGGGACTGTGCCATCATTAGAATACGAAAAGCATTTTTTATTTTCCTTTTTCTTTCTATGAGACATCTGGGAATCTATTCATATGGTTTGGCTTTTCATTTACTGGGATAAGCAGGGAACGGTGCTTCAGCATAAGACAGAATTAAAGAGTGAAAAAGGTTGTGTCAAAAAGATGTGGTTTTTCTATGCACATTTTTTTCACATGTACCTAAAAATACTTATATAAATAATGAAACTGACCAGCTTTTTGTGAGCAGCAACGCAGTGACTCGGGTGACCAGGACTGTTCTGCTGTAGAAGCTGTTGCTTTGGGAGAAGAGAAGGTTGTGTGTGTCGCTTACAGCCAGATTTGCAGGAGTGCTGCAGTCCAAACTGTTACTTGAAGTTGTTATGAGATGTCAGTCCACAAAATCAAGCTCCAGGACTTGAGAACTGAAAGAGGATGAAGAATTTCAACCTGGAAAGAGAAGGCTCTGGGAAAACCTTAGCATCCCTTCAAGTGCCTAAGAGGCTTCAAGAGAGTTGGAGAGGCACTTTGCACAAGGGCATGGAGGGACAGGGCAAAGGAGAATGGCTTCACACTGCCAGAGGGCAGGGTTGGATGGGATATTGGGAAGGAATTGTTCCCTGTGAGGGTGGGGAGGCCCTGGCACAGGTTGCCCAGAGAAACTCTGGCTGCCCCATCCCTGGGAGTGTCCAAGACTAGGTTGGATGGGGCTTGGAGCAACCTGGTCTAGAGGAAGGTGTCCCTGCCCTTGGCAGGGGGTGGAATGGGATGAGCTTCCAACCCAAGCCATTCCATCATTCTGTGCTTCTAATCTAGGTCCCAGCTAAACCCAGAGACTTGCTGGTGCACTGCTATTTCCAAAGCAGTGATAGGACTCTTTTATTTTTATTTTTGAAAGATAATGCACTTTTTAAACCATTTTGGATTAGCCTGTTGCCAGCCTGGGACACAAGGGTAAGTCTCTCACTTCTGTCAGTCTTGATCTGCTTTTCAGGTGATGCTTCACTTTTTTAGCTACTTGTTGGTGAAGCAAAACTGTGGCTTGTTTGTTACATGCTTGAAACCCCCCCCACACAGTTTGCTCCAAAATGATGCTGAATGTTGTCCTGAAGTTTATAATCTTGTGTCATTTTCATCATCAACAGAGAAAAAGTAATGAGGATAATTACATTTTACCCATTTTAATATATCCTCTCTCAGCTGTCAGAAAACACTGAAAATTATGTTGATTTTTCTTCCAATCCTGATTTGTCTTTTGTTCCACCAAACAAATCTTAATTACCTTCTGCAGAAGCAGCGTGAGGCAATTCTTTTATCATCTCTGTGTGTTTTGCTAAATAGCTTGCCAGCAAAAAGCAACGGCAATGCAATTAGATTAATCTAACGCTGCCTGTGCTGCTCTGAGAACTGATTCCTGGACCCCCCTCCTTGACTTGGTACATGTTTTTGGGAGGAATGTTTGTTCTCATGGAGAGACCATTGCTGAATAATGAGATTAATCTCCTCTGCAGCTGGATTGGGAGCTGATTTGGCACCCTGCTGATGTCATCCAGCTGATGACCTGGGCTAGAGTGCATTTCCTAATTATAAAAGTGATTTACAGATTGTACCCAAGAACACGGTTTTGATTAAGTGACAGTGAGCCCCTCTTGGACTGCAGGGCTTTAGGGTTGTTTTTTCATGCTGTGGTTGTTCAGTCACATGGAGAGCAGAGCCTTGTAGCTCCTGGAAGTGTCCTGAGCCTCCTGTTTCTTTGCTTCCTGGTAATAAGGAGTGGTGGTGAGAGGGCCATCTGTGGGAGTCTACTGCTGAGCCCTGGACTGAGAAACTCTCTGTGGTAAAAGAAACTTAAAGGTGTTGAGTGAACCAAGCAGTTAATTAGTGATGAAATTCACTCCTGCAGAGCACCTCTGATATAGGAGCCACTTGAAATCTATGAAAAATATGAAATTATTTGTCAATTATGAACTGGAGATGGTAGAAATTCACATGACTCCTCTTTAGAGTGAGTTTCTCACACTTATTGACAAACTGTCATGCACTACTTATTCTTGGATCTGAGGAATTTAAACAAGGGCCTTTTGTCTTTGCAGTTTCCTTTGCCTTTTTTTACTTCCAGGCACCTCTTTTATTCTGCTTCTGTTCTTTAGTGGAATTAATCCATCTTTCTACAGTTCTGTGCTGAGTCAGGGATTTATGTGACATGTCTCCTCAAATATTTGCACTTATTTTCCTGCCTTGTAAAAAGATTCAGCACACTTGGTTCATTTTTACTGTTTCTAAGATGAAATAGTCTTGAATGTTTAGACATGAAAGCTATTACAACTTTGGCTCTTTTGAAAAAAAAATGTCAGTGTATTTCAGATTTGGGCATTGAAATTCTCTCTGAATTTTAAATGAATGCCTCTCTTTTAAAGGACACCACAGACCATATAGTTCAAAAAGGTATTTTTGGAATTAGTTTGTGACATGCCAGAATAACTTGGAAATATCCGTTAATATTTGTCTTTTCCCTAGAGAGAATGTGCTTATTCTTTCTAGTGCTTCTCAGAGGACGTCCCTGAAGTACTTTGTTCTTCAGCTGCTCTCTCCTGAGTTGTTTTCAGGCTGCTTTTATGCTGGTGCTGTGAAATTTCAACTAAAGAACACCATGAGGTGATGGATGCATGAATGAGGATGTTCCAAGCCACTTGATGGTTATCTTCGGTTTGTGATTGCTTAAAACCATTTTTCTTTTCTTCATTATCATATTTTGCAAGGGTATGTAGTGATAGAACAAGGGAGAATGGCTTTAAATTGAAATAGGAAAGATTTAGAGTGGATATTAGGAAGAAAGTCTTCCCTGGGATGATGATGAGGCCCTGGCACATGTTGCCCAGAGAAGCTGTGGCTGCCCCATCCCTGGAAGTGTCCAAGGCCAGGTTGGATAGGGCTTGGAGCAACCTGGTCTAGAGGAAGGTGTCCCTGCCCATGGCAGGGTGTGGGACAAAATGAACTTTAAGGCCCCTCCAATCCAAAACCATTCCATGATTGATTCCATGATATGGCTCTCAGTATGATTAAACAAGGAAAAGCCAAATAAATAGACTGTATTGTGACTTTCCCTTTGCAACACCCTTTTCATTAAATTCTTTCAGAGTCTGATATCAGAGCTTCTGAATATGCACATAATAGGGATATCTGAGTTCTGCTCCAGTCTGAAATACCCCTTGGTTCTGCTGTTTTTTGCACTGAGCTGTCCCACTTGAAATATTGAATTCCCACTGCGACAGCTGTTTATTGAAATAACCAGCAGAAGGTTAATATGAAAAGTGGTTGGTTACAGTCTCTAATCTTCTAAGTAATGCACATTTGAGTTAGGTCTCGTTCAAACATTTTTATAGGTTCCAGGAGAGCACTGCTGGTCCAGTGTTGCTGAATTGTGTTGAATATCAGATGTAAAAGTACGCACACACATGTGAATTGTTGTTTACTTCTATTCTGGACTTTAGTCCAGTGTACAAGGATCACTGTACTGGTGCACTGAGACACACAAATCCCATAGGGGAGAAATGTGAAAAAAATTAGAGGAGGGGAAAGGGAAAGCACAGAGAGAGTAGCGGCAGGGCAGCGTAGGTGAAAAGAACAAAAGAAATTATTGGCTGAGAAATTATGATCACTAAAAGGAGAAGCTGGACATACAGAGAGGGTGGGGAGGGCATGTGGAAACCATATCAGAGAAGATGAAAATGTTGATGTGTGCATTCATTTCACTGAAGCAAAAAAACTGCAGTCCCCCACCAATGAATTAGTGTACGATTCTGTAATGTAAACCTGAGGTCAGTTTGCAGTGTCTGAAGAAATCATCATCCAAATTAATCTTGATTGGAAGTTGGTAGTCACAGTGGTGTCTGACTCAAAGTGGCACAAAGTAGCCAATGTCACATTCGTGCTAGAATCTGACACCCAAATTACCCTCTCTTTCTGTTAGAGGCAGCACAAAGCCTCAAGTCTTGAAGGGGGGTCAGGGTTATTCACTCTTTTCAGGGAGAGTGTTTATTATAGTGAAGAGCAGTTGTTCTTGGTGAACTTGACGGTTCCAGGAACTGAGAATGGAATTTGCTTCCTTATATCTTGAGATCAATTAGCTCAATACAGTCCACATTTCTTGCAGCGAAGAACCTCTTCAACAGGTGGCTGACGCACACTTCAGTTTCTTTCTTATTTCTCACCCAATTAAGTGGCAGCACCATCAAGCCCACTCTATGTCTTGTTAGAGCCCAAGCACAGGAATTACAGACCTGTTCTTAACAGTTTCTCCAGCTTGAAAATATTTGCTCTCCTAATTCCTGTTCACAAGGACAATGCTCTGGTTACTAGGATGACCGGTATAAAACTATTTTAAAGTATCTCATTGTAGTGGGTTAGAGAAGAAGGCAGTGCAGATGACTACTGATGCAGACAAATCTCTTTTGAAAGGGGATGATGAGCACTGTTTCCAGGACTGTTGGTGCACCAGGCCCTGATTCTTTAACACAAAAAGGGCAGTTAATTATCTTTGGGCCATCAGGAACTACTACACCACCAGTTTTCACTGTACCCATCCTGCTTCTCTAGTTTCTGTAAATCTGTGTTCTTCTCCACATAATAGCAAGGACAGAGGATAGCTTCATACCAGTTTATTCTACAGATTAAGAAACAGCAACTGTTGGTTTAAATATTCTTGTGGCTGAGCAGGAAGAGATATAGGATGCACTGTCTGAAGTTTTCTCATTACAAGATGGCCACCAGCAGGTACTTGGAGGGAAAGCTGCACTTTCAAGGTGAGTTAGACCCTGGTTAACAGGCCAGGTTCTGATCAGGTCAAGTTTCTCCTTAATCCTTTCAAAGGTGGGGCAAAGCTTGAGAAAGAAACAGGCACACAGTTCTCCAGGTAAGCAAATGTTAAAAAAAAAGAGGGTCTCAGAGTGCAGTGGCCTCCAGTGGAGGTTTCCATTGACTTCGGGACTACATCACGCTCAAGGTAAGCCCAAATGGGAATGGAAATGGATTTCTAGCAAAATAAATACGAATCACAGCCCTGAGGCAGAAAGACGTATAGTCTGTCCTTTCCTTGCTCCTAATGTTTGACCCTGCTGCGATTCTTCTGAAATGCACAGCTTGGGCCGCTGGTTATTCCAGCAGCAGAATCCTCTCAAAGGATCCCAACAATGTCCTGGAGCAATCAGAGAAGCCAATGACTGTGCACAGTGCAGTAACTCACATTGACAACCCATGCCAAGGTTCTGCCAGGACATTTATCCAAGAGGTCACTGTTCACACGCGCACAGGGTTCCATTTTCATACGTTTCATTAGAAATTGCTTTCACACAGCCAGAAAGCTGAGAATTATTTTACTGCTTAAAGACACACTGTATCTGATGAGATTATGCACGTTTGTGCAAATCAAAATGCCAGTCTCACAGCTTCTCTTCTCCACTAAGTACTGGCAGTGGAGCATAAACCTCCTCATTTTCGCAGACATCATTTTAACATTACCTACCATGTAATTTGGTGCAAAGCACCAAACATCAGTCCCAAATTCAGAGTTACTTTAGCTTTTTCTTTCAAACAATCACCTCGCTTAAATGTTTCTCAATGATTCAAAGGTTGATCTCTGGGGAAGAAATATAAATTGATCTGTTCGTTCAGTGTGAGAAAAATCTCTTTTATTCAATTTACTTAAGATACAAATATCTGTGAGATAAAGAAGTTTAGCAGAAAAAGGAAAGTTTCTATTTCAGCACGTGCTGGGTGCTCAGGCCACGAAGGTCCGAAAAGCACACACACCCCCCAGAAATCATGCTTTTTATATGTCCCAAGGGTCCCACCTTGTTAGCATAATGAGAGGAGTGGGCCTCTTCTTCTGAGTGGGTTTGGTGTGCCCCCCTGTGCAGGGAGACAGGGTCTCCTGGACAGAATGGACCACTTTCCTCTGCACACAAAGGGCTTGCCATGTGGCGGGGGCCCATTTCACCCATATCTTTATCTACTTTCCTAATTCCCTATTCCCGAATGCAAATTGTCCCTATCACCAGTTTCAGACAGGACCTGGTACCTTACAACTTCTACGGTGTGCCTAAAGAAAATAATTCCTGAGTTAATGAACTATTTGCTTGTAATAAAAGCATGTTTTTCATTTCTCGCAATCAGTATTGCTGCAAGTGATCTGATTATCTCCTATTCTGAGGGAATTTCAAGTGGTTTCTGTTACGTAATTCAGACATCTAAAGTCTTTGTGAATATTCAAAAGGATAAGGCAGGCTGGCAGGGAAGGCAGAAAGACCATAATATGAACAATACACTTAATCATCTTCTTACCAAATGAAGCTGGATAAAGAGACTATGGGAGACTTAAAGGCAGTACATTCAGAATGCACTGATGGTTTTTCTTCTGGAGAGGAGTCACTGCACAAGAAATGCAGTGAGACAAGTTAAAATCTGAATTCATTGGAGATCAGATCATTTAGGTGAGTTTCTGTGTTGTAACTGCAAAACTCAGTAGCTCCTCTTCCTGTTCTCCACCCCCAGCTGCAGAGTATTTCATTTGTAACAGAATTAGCACCGACTTAAAACGGCAGCAAGAAAGAACTAGACTGAGTAGCCTATGCAGGGGGTTCATATCCAGCCACAGCACTAAGGCCTGAGGCACAAGGAACCTCTTTCCCTCTTCCCCTCTTCATGGGCTGCTGAAGGCAGAACACAAATCTTGCCATTGCTCAGAAAAACTTATAACTGATTAGGATTTCAGTAGTTTCTTGTTTCATCTCTAGCTCTGTGATAAAGTATGTTCTAGAGTCTGTCAGACATGAGCTTGAAGCTGAGTCAAATGACTCCAAATCTGGGATCCTAAGACAAGTTTGTCACCCAACTGGGACATCAGATATCAAGATATTCCTGATGAATATGTGGGTATTTGAACACTGAGTGGACTGATGAAGATCAATTGAATGATTGATCTCCATTGTTTTCATTTCCCAGAAAGTTTTCCTGTAGCTTTAATGGGTGATGACAGCATCAACAGAGCACCATGAGCAGGTGGGCACACACCTGCCTCAGGGCATCCAGAGGTCCTTTTGGGAGCCTGCAGCCAGTTGCCATGGGTTGCCAATAACTTACACATCCAAACAATATTGCTTGTGAGTTTGCTACAATACAAATGTAATCAGTCCTTGAAGGGAATGTTTAATGAACTGTTATTCAGTCATTATAATTCATCTCTTTCACAAAAGCAAATAGGAAGAATGGAGATTTGCCATTTGATTCACAGGAGGAAGTCCATCCTCTGTCATGTTATTTTAGGCAGTTGGGAATTTGTCTGTGTTATTGCTGACTTGAAACTTCTTGTATGAGAGGATTTTGACTGGAAAATTTTGGGCAAAAAATGTTAATCTGGGTCTTTCTTTCCCTTTCTTCTTTTTTTGTTAGTTCTGTTTAGATTTCTGTCAGTGCTGGCAGGTGATTTAAAGGCCTGTGATCTCCACTGGTCTTATGTTGCAATCTCTGCCAGTGCCTTCCCCATCCTTCTGTTTCTCCACTGTTCTCTTGAGCTGTACTCTGACATGGACAATCACATAAATCCTCAGCACAGAGCTCAGTGCTGTGTTTCCTCTGATGTTCTGCTCCCTTGACTATGGCCTGTGGTTCTGAATAGTTCTGGAGTATTTCTTGCAATACAGAACAGTTTGCATTGGAGGGAACCTTAAAATTCATCTTGTTCCTGAGCTTTAAGGTCCCTTCCACCCCAAACCATTCTGGAGTTCTATGATTTAAAAAAAACAAAACCCAATGGCTCCTCCCCGCCTCAGAAAGGAATCTTCAGGGCATTCAGGCTGCTCCTTTGAAGAGGGAGCTCCACCTCACCTCCCAGCCTGTTCTCTCTAGGATGCCTGTATCCATCGAGAGCAACCCTCTAAACGTGGGAGCTGGCCTCCATATTCTGTAATCCCAATGGCACCACAGCTATGCACATTGGAATTCCTCCTGTTTTGTTTCCTACAGATGAAAGAACTTGGGTTCAGGCACTTGTGATGGGATCCCACTTGTACTGTTTTCACAAGGAACATTCCAATGCCTCCCCTTCGGTGTTCACAGTGCCCAATTTCTTGTCAGGCTGATCATCACCATAATTGTCATCATTCCCTGACAGACCACCTTGTTTGAAGCCATCCTCACAGATCAGCAAACCTGATGGTAAATTTTCTTCTACCCCGGTGTTTCAGGTGGATCTTCTCTCTCTCCCCAATCTTCATTCCTCAACAGGGTAAAAAGAAACAAACCCCTTAGCATTGCAGTCATGTCTTGTCAAGCATAACTGCAGCCGTACTCCAATTCAGAACTTAAAACTGTACGTGAATTTAGTGTGAGGTATTTAACAGTAGCTCAGCATCTAGGAAACACCTCTGGTCTTAAAGAACAGCTCCCGGTTTGTTGGTACCTCGTGCTTCCATGAACTTTCATCTCTTCCCTGTCTGTTGTCCCTGACAGGCTTCTTCTCACTGGAAGTACTGCCACGTTCTCCATGGTTTCTCCTTGTCCTTGTATTTCACTCCTACTGAATGAGTAACAACACTGTCATGAAAACAATTGCCATTGTGTAAGTGTGGCAAGACCTAGTCTCAGCTGCTTCGTTCTGTAACAAATCAGGTGCAGCTGCCGAGATGAATAATCAAGGTGAGGGTGAAACTTTCAATCTCACAGCAAATTGCTTTGCCCCAAGTGTATGGGGCAAAGAGCAGGAGGAACACTACTGGTCTCTAGAAAATCACTAGAGAAAAAAAAGAAGAAAACAGTGTTTCCCTTGCTAAGATGAGAATGTTAGACACAGAGATGCCTCGAAAATTTCTGGGTTTGGGAGGGTGTCTGAGAGCAAGAGTAGCTTAGGCAAAAATTGAAATGCTTGCATCCATATGCAAAAGTCAGTGAGCTCCAGTTGTTGCCCTGTGCTTTTAGGCTTATCCCCTTCCTATTTCACCCAGTTCTTTCCCTTTTTTTCCTACTTAGTGGTAACCATGTCTGCCAGCTGACTGCAGGGCACAAGTTCTTTGTATTCAGGTGTTTTCCCCACACCTTTTCCAAGAAAACTTAGAGGTGAACTTAAAACTTCGGGGCTGTTTTAAATTATCAAATAATGCATAATTTTTATTCTTACTGGTGTTGAGCTTTGCTGCTTTGCTATCTGCAGGTGCAGGGTTGTCTTCTTTCCCGTGAATTCAGCACCTTGAATTCAGTAACATCAGGTATATCATAAAGGAATGGCAGTCAAGAAATCATGGCTTACCCAGATCCTGGATCACTTGCTCTAAGGCAAACACTGAGTCAGTAACTTGCCCATCCATGGGTCTGCTGCTGGAGGATATTCTCCAGGAGGGAATGCTGGACTCTAAAATAACATCCCACCCACCCCAGACCCTGCACATTGGGACTCACCATTGCTGTTTGAGTTGTCTCTAAAGGATAGGTTAGATCATGTTAAAACATTCTGACATGTGTTTTGTTTTATTGCTGTTTTTCAAAGACTTTTGTAGTCAGCTATTAGGTGGACAGTCATCTGTTTTACCAGTTAAAGAAGATTGAGGCACAGAATATCTGTATTGTCTCATTTGAATTCCAGTCTACAAAAAACAGACATTGGTCCTGAGTGCATGCAGTGCGCTGCAGAGACAGGTAATGTTTCTGTAACAACAGAAGGGGGGATGATAAAAGGCCAGTTCGTTGTAAACAGGTGAAACTTACTTGTTTTAAAAGCCTTTGTATGTCACTGAAAGGCCTCTGTATTTCCTGTTGCTATTGACTATGTCTGGGCTGTTGATGTGTCACCAGACAAGGGCCTGCTATGGAGAGCTGCGACAGAACTGGTGACTGAGGAGATCTGAACGCTGTGCTAAAAGCCATGGACAAATCACTGGGAATAAAAAGTCGTTCTGACTTGGTATAAGGAAACTTTTTCCCCATTGGATAGTCATCCAGTGGAACAGGTTGCCCAGACAGGCTGATCAGTGCCTCCCTTGGAGGTCTTTAAGATTCAGCTCCAGCCCTGAGCACTGGATCTGATTCCGTTGCTGCTTCTGCTCGGAGCAGGAGGTTGGGCTGGGACTTCCAAAGGTCTCTTGCAGCTGGGCTTGTTCTGGTGGTCTCTGTCAGCAGCAAATCCCGCCTGACTGCCCATTTCCCTTGGCTGTATGCAAAGGGATTGATCTGATTACTCCTTTGGGCAGATTTACACCCTAGGGGATGCTGCATAATGTATGAGGCAGAGAAATGTCTGCCCCTAAATCAATCCCAGTGATCTCTAGTAAGGCCTGAGAAAGGCCTGAAAGTCTTCTCTTGAGGGTGTAGGTTGGTTCAGATTTTTTGTTAATTGGTACTTAAATTATGTTAATGTGTTACTGCAACCTGACAGGCACCAGGTTGTTCCCTGTGGGAGCTACACAAGATCAAGGCTGCATCTCTTTTTCCACGGATCTGTCACTCTGTGGCTGCACAGAAAGTGGACCTTTGTGCAATGTTGTGTGTTGGAAGAGCATCTGCAGCGTTCCGGTCCATCACCCCCCTGTCACATCTCAGAAGCCCTGGATTGCACAAAGTGCCAAGCCTAAAACAGAAAAACACCTCTATCGCACTCTTGGTTTTGCTGAGCTGATGTAAACTGCATCTGTTAAAAGAGTGTGATGTGTGGGGAGTGGTGTCTGCATTGAAGGTGGAAGCTGGTCAGTCCAAAAAATGCAGCTTTGGTGATTGCAGGCATTCAAAACCTTAAAAATATTAAGTGATAAATTCTGTTTACTTTCTAGATTTTCCATCTGCCATCCCTTCTGCCCCCTCTTCGAAGATTTCATTTGTTAAGGACAGTAGCAGCAGTTCGCTGATGCTGTCCTGGTTCTGACTGGTTTGGGACTGCTTTTTTAAAACAGGTTTTGTTGCTGCAGTTTTTGATAAGGTTTTGCAGGGTGTAGCCTGGCAGTGATTGAGGGATGGGCTGCTGTTGAAAGGGATGATGTACAGGCTCAGCAGCTCCCTTGGGCTGGCAGTGGCATTTGACTGACCATGCATCAAGTTATTCAGAAACCTAAACTTGCAGAAAATCAACATTTTTCCTGCCATCTAGTCCCTGGGCTGGCTTGTAATGAGATCAGCTGAGCTGCTGGCAGCAGCACAAGTAAGAGGCTGGAGGAAAGGGGGAGAAGGGTTCATCTGTATGATTAAATATTTGTTTAGCCTGCCTTTCTCTTGTATTTCAAGTTCATAAACCCTATCTTCTTAGCTCTGCTGTTTGCCCCACAACTGCAGCGCCCCATCCTCCCTTGTGCCAGTCAGGACTTTGGGTAGGCACATGCTGAGCTGGAGCGGAGAATTTGCCTGGCTTGATTTTGTTTTGATGGCTTAATTTTCACCAGGTTTCTTTTGTGTCCCAAGCACAAATGCTGCACCAGAGCAGGAGGGGTGGAAGGGAAGGAGCAGGAAGCAGAGCAGAGGAATTGCTTATTTATCTGAATTAGAATTGCCAGCTTTAGTTGACTTAATGTGTGCCTGTAATTACAATAAAAGGTAATGATTGTATTTCACTGGTCTGTGAACATTCTAAATGTGCTTTCTGGGTTTATGGTTTTATCCCCATTTCATTTTGGAAATGTCCTTTTCTTTTTGTCCCCTTTTTTCCTTTTTTTGCTATGTGCACTGTATAGGCCGCAACAGCCAGTGGGGTTGAGATTCAGATGGGTGATTGATCCCTTGCATATCCATTTGTCCTGAAGACACAGCAGTGGGGAGGCTGCACTGGGAATGTTTGCTGGGGCAGGGGCAAGATTGGCTTAAATCACTGACTGTCTTTAAATCTTGTGACTGACTGGGATGAAGAGGTAGGGAAAGAAGAGAGCAACTGTGAGGCTCCATCAGGCAGTGTTGTGTCCACTGTTGCAGAGGGAGGCCTTGGAATGGACACATCTATGGAGACCAAAGGAAACAATGGTAGTGGTTATCCTTCTCAGTGCAAGAGCTGTGCACGTGTGTGGCTGCTATATCATGCAGTCATAGAATCCCAGAATGGTTTGGGTTGAAAGGGACCTTTAAGCCCATTTCATTCCACCCTCTGCCCTGGGCAGTGACACCTTCTGCTAGACCAGGTTGCTCCAAGCCCCATCCAGCTGGCCTTGAAAGGACACTTGTATCATGGTCAGCAGCCTGGATCAAGGAGGCAGGAACCTTTATTAGTCCACTTGTCATAACCACACCATCCTCAGCATCCTTGCACCTTCCTTTTCCTTTAATCTTTGGCCACGTTCTTGTGTCCTCAGTGTTCTTTGTTCCTTTATGAAGGAATTTGTAAAGAACATTTTCCTCAGTAGAATATTTCAAGTATTCTGAATACGCGGTTTATAAAGATGTGCTTGTACCTTTTCCTTCCTTGTTCCTGGGGATGGAATTAGGTTCTCCCTGCAGAATATTTATCCATCAGTTTGGAGATTTCAGTAGTTTATTGACTGATGTGGGTTGTGCTGGGGTGTGTCATTCTGTGTGATTTGGCATCCTGACCTTTCAGCTTTATCACTGTGGGCACTGCTTCAGTTTTGCAGGTTTATTTCTAGGTCCCAAGGATTCATTACCAGCCTTCCCAGTATCCATCGATGTCTCTATTAGCATTAGAGAGTTTGTAGAGCGGACTGTTTGTGTGGTTGTCTGAAGCAGATTTTTGGATCAGAATTTAGTCCCCTTGAAGGAGGCACCCAGCTGGGTTTCTCACCAGGTACAGGTGACATCTCACTTCTCCTTACCACCTGTAGACATCTTCTCTGCAGGCTTTTCCAGCATGAATTTCAACACCCAAGGCAGATACTTACGCCAAGTTGTGATGTCTCATACCAGTCTGTCCCCAGACCTCTGTTTCCAGCAACTTCCTCATGTGCTGAATGGGCTTTGGAGGTTTCTTTCTCAGCTTCTGTGCCATTGCCAGACGTATGGTAACATTTTTCCACCACAAAGTGTGAAAAGAGTTTTCATTCAACCACTTCTAGGTGCTCTTCTGACTTTTCTGCCTTTGTCCCATGGATATGCTGAGTCCCTGTTTTCTTTCCTCAAATGCACTGTAATGTGGAGGTGTGATCATGTCAAAGCAACTGGTGTTTTTAATTATATTTTGCCCAGAAAAATTAAAGGCTCAGAAAAATCTTACTTCAATCTACTGTTAAATAGCTTTCCCTTGCGTGACTGGAATGGAAGAGATTAAAATTAGCAAAATTTGTGGCTAAATCTTCAATCAGCTATTGCCACCTGTTTAGTATTGTAGGTTTATCTGCACCTTATTCTGTGTATTCATATCTTACCTACTATATCAGGTTTAGTTTACTATTCAAAATTCAAATTCAAGCTAGATGTGATTAAAATACGTTTTTCTGTCTGATGCTGCAACTGAAATAGTGAGCCTTAGTTCCTAAAAGTCAGTCTCTTGGCATCTTTGCTAGGTTTTAGTCCTAACTGGATGGAGAACTTCATGAATTCAGGGAAACACATCCTACAGTTGTGGTGTTCAGGAATCAAATAGTCCTTCAGCCTGCCCAGTCTGTGATGTTCTGCAAGTTCGTGCAGACTAGAAATTAGAATTATTTTCATCACTTACTGTCTACAGAGCCAGCCACTATTCCTTACTGGTCCATTATTCTGGAATGAGAAGTCTGTCTCAATGCCACTGCCCTGCTGCCCACAGGTTCCTCTTCCTTTCTCCTTGTGGGCCTTTTTGTAACATTTTTCAGCCTTTCAACACTTAAAGAGGGCCTGTAAGAAAGATGAGGCATAGTTTTAGCAGGGCCTGTAGCAACAGGGCAGGGAGTGGTAGTTTTAAACTAAAAGAGGGAAGGTTTAGATTCGATATAAGGAAGAAGTGTTTTACGGTGAGAGTGGGAGGCCGTGGCATAGGCCAGGTTGGATGGGGCTTGGAGCAACCTGGTCTGGTGGAAGGTGTCCCTGCCCATGGCAGGGAGTGGACTAGATGCCCTTTAAAGGTCCATTCCATCTAAACCAGTCCTTTGATTCCATGATTTTCTGGTGTCATTGACCTTCATTTGAATGGTTCTCCTTTGCACCTAAATACTAGATTGTGATATAATATATGGCTGTACTTTCCTGGCTTATTGAATGGGTTATTTGCTCCAATTTTGTTTGCAGGCTTGGAAGCATATGGGTTCATTCTGGTTGGGATGTTAGGAAGCTTCAGTCATTTAACAAACCACTTCTGGTGTTTAATGGAGTATTGACTGAAAGTAGCTATCAAAGCCTGCTTTCCAAAGAAAGCCACTTCCCTGCTGAAACAGCAGTCATTTTCTGTGGGATGAAGACAAATGAATTCATTTTTCCTGCTGTAAGTGATGTTTCACCAGTGGGAATGTATAGTTGTGTTTCAGTGCTTTATTTGACCTACGTACACACTCTATCCTGACTCTCACAGTCAAAGTAGGAGCTCCCATGTTTCAAACAAGACCTTTTTAATACAAAATATTTTCAATGCTGACATTTTCTAATCTCATTCTACCTGTGAGTGCCTTTAACTGTTGTTGTGGGATCATCCAATTAGCTACTTGAGTGTGGCAGCTTTTCCAATCCAGTTTTTTTCCCTTTGCAGGAAGCAGCAAACATGCTATGTCTTATGCAGAACAGGCTGAAGGAAGAGGAGCAGCACCTGCTAAAGAGGGGAAGTAAGTGGGATTTCTTCACCTCTGGTAGTAGCAGAGAAGTTTGGTTTTTTTCTTTTTTTTCCAAACTTAATTAATTAGAATTCTAGATGAGGGGAATAACAAACTCTTGAGATTCTGTAGAAAGCTCCAAAACAAGATTTTGCTCTTTTTGAGCTAAACATCAGCAAAAACTTCTTCACTAATTGCCCCTGTGGATTTATTGCTGCATTCTGTGCATTTTTATTTGATAGTGGGAGAAACTAGAAGGAAAGTTAATTCTCAGGATCAGAGGGAGAGTTCACAAAAGCTGAAATTGAGTAAAGACATAGAAGTTGTGCTGCACAGTTTATTTGGTGGCCAAGATTTTCAGAGCAAACTCATGAAAGAGGAGTTTCACTCATTTCTGCCCATCTTTGAACTCACATAAATGAGATAAAAAGTGAAGATGTTTTAGCTGAAATATAGGGTTTGTAATATTGATGTGCGGAAAAGACCCCACAACTAGGTGGTTGAAGAGAAAGGTATGTTTATTCAGCACTGGGTACACANTGTTCCCTGTTTCTGTATTTGTAGCTATTTATGGCCTCAACCATGCAGTCTATCTTTGCGACTTCAGCAAAACTCCCTACAGTTATTTCAATTAACCCTCTTACTGTTAGTTCTCTATTGATACCTTTTATCAATTATTGATACCTTATATCAATATAAATTACAAGAATGCAGAATTGTTTCAAGGATTTACTTGAGTGGAAAAGTTCAGGTCCTTCTGTCTGACAGTTTCCAAGGCAAATAAGTTTAAGAGGACGCGAACATCCGTCCTCAGTAATTGGCAGTGTGAAGCATAAAGGGAAAATTTGCTGATCTGCTTTCTCCTTGTCTGTGGGTTTTACTTGGAAAACTATTCTGTCAGTTTGCATCTCTGAAATAAAAGGAACTTTACCTTTTAGTGAGTGATTTAACTGCCACCTAAGAACATCATTATGACTTTTAATGAGCTAAAAATATTACAATAATACATCTTTATTCAGGTACTTAATTGTCATAATTAGTATTTATTTTAATGATAAGAGCACCAGGATCCTTATTTTGCAGAGCTGGCTCATTTATTGACTGCCCCATAACCGTGGAAAATTGAGTCATCTGGACAGCTCCAGCATGCCTTTATCTGCACAGGCTGTGAAAGTTTGCAGAGGTGTAACTTGAGACAGTAAATTTGGCTTTCAGAGGCTATTTCCCAGTCATGAACATGGAAGTTACTCTATGGAATGCTGTAAAGGTCCATGAGACCACATGTAACAACTAGGTACCTATCTGGGATTTCCCCTTAGACCAGACCCCACTCTCCTACTCTCATTATTAGTTCAATGATACATTTTATACAATTCAAACCCAAGAGATTTGCATTGGTAAGAGAATGGAGAGGTTGGTGTCTTAAAGTGGCAAGGTGTCCTATCAGGGATATGTTTACAGAAGAATTGTGTTAATCCCAGGGTCCTACTCACAAAAAAGTACATTTTTTGCACAAAGAAAGAGCAGCAGAATCAGTGCAGCACTGCTGAGCAGCTTTGCCTGTCTAACCTCTCCCCAGGTTAATAGTGCAATTCACACCAGAAATAGGAAAGCAACAGAGTGCATTTTCTGCTCGAGAGGATTCCCAAGAGACCTACAGCTTGATCTGGCAGTGATTTTATCAAGAGGACTGTGAGCATGGGGGGAAAATGGTGTGAAGTGCTGCAGACATGGGCACTTAAACCTCCTTTCAGCTCTGTTTGGATTTTGAGTGCTACATTCTCCTGCTAAGATACCGTGTGCCCTGTAATGAGCCAATCACAGGGAATATTAAATAAGGGCTTTTCTTCACTATCAGAAACATCTTTCTAAAGTAGATTTTGGGAGGGGAGGTTGCTTCATGGAATCTTGAAATCACAGTCTGGTTTGGGTTGAAAGGGACGTTAAAGCTCATCCCATTCCACCCTCTGTGATGGGCAGGGACACCTTCCACTATCCCAGATTGCTCCAAGCCCCATTCAGCCTGGCCTTGGACACTTCCAGTGATGGGGCAGCCACAGCCTCTCTGGGCAACCTGTGTCAGGGCCTCCCCACCTTCACAGGGAAGATTTTCTTCCAGTATCATGTCTAAATTGACCTTTCAGTTTAAAACCATCACCCCACGTCCTATTGGAACAGACTCCACTAAACACATCATTATTCCACTTAGATTTTTGAGTAATGCTCCCCACAGGAAGCAAAGTGCTTTTGTCCTGAGTTTTCTTCCATCTTCACTTTGTTAAGAAACGTAGGACTTCATTGTGTGGGCCTTCAGTGCAACAAAGACATTGAGCTTCTTCACATGAAGTGGACCCTGCTCTGACTCATGCAATCGGTTCTGGAGATAATGGGATGAGCTTCTGCTCTGCTAAGTGGAAGGTGGGCAGGCTGGTTTGGTATCTCCCAGTATCCCAAGATTCTCTGGCTGAATCTGGAAGGACTAGGGTGGTGAAATGACCTTCATTTGCACAGATTCATTGATTTCCTACACAGAGGGGTAGCATGGATCAGTACCTCCTGTAATGAAAAGGGAAGATTCTGTCCTTCTTGTTACACTTTGCCCCTGAGAGCTGCAAAACACTTAATGAGACTCTTTTAGCATCATGGGTTGGTATCTGGTGATAAATTTGTTGCCATTACCTGATAAAAGTCAGCATCCATCCTGCCCCTGTGAGCACTCTTACCTTTGCCTACCTGCGTAATTGCAGTTCTCATATTGTTTGCATCCTCTGACCTTATCTCCTGCTAATTTGGGAGGAAGGGTTCCAAATTAACAGCTCATTTCTCTGTGCAGTAAAGTTGCAGGAATTCTGGACAGCTCTCTGATGCATTTCAGGCTGAACTAACAACAGAGGAACTTAAATCATGTTTCTCATTAAGAAGAGCTACGGAATGGAGATTGAGGTGTGCAGGTCTGTGTTAAGGATATAAAAAGTCCTTGGGTGTGTCACAGCACTCACTTAAAGTTGGCAAAAATGTTTAGGATAATTGATAAACAGTCTGGTTCTTTTTTTCTTTTGCTAGCATGCATTGCAAATCAGGTTTTATTTCTGACAGAGCATCTCCATAAAACTGTTGTGCTAAAGAAAAAAGCTAACAATAAATTATATGTAAAATATGAAAAATGACAAAAAGATTTTGAACTCTAAATACAGATTAAGCTTTGAGTATTATCTGCATGATGAAAACATACACAGTTAAGTATTTGCAGCAATATAGAAATGTCTTCCGGGCTGAGCAGTAAGGAAATTGCTGTTATTTTTCTAATCTTTGCTTCACAGAAGATGCCCTTAGAGAAACTGATACAGGATGTGGTGTCTCACACACCTACTGCCCATGTGCCATATCCAGGGCTGGTGCCAACTAACAAATCCAATATCCTGAAACTCAGGGCTTGATTTCCTTGTAGTTAATGGCAAGATGACTCTTAAAACATTTTATTAGACACTGCTTGGGTGAGCACTTTGAAGGCTGGTGACAGAATCAGATCAGGTGTGGATACTGGATGCTCTGACACTGGATTGTGTGAGAGAAGAGGTCAAGGAAGGTCACTGACCACAGTAGAAATTCAAGATGTTTTCTCAGGTTCACCCAAGGTTGGAAAAACATGTTTTTGTTGAGCAAAAAGGAGCAAGTGTTAGTGTTTCTGTACTGAAATACAGTTTTTCAGACTGTAATCAGCTTACTGCATTTCTTTTTCTCACTTTTTTGCACATTTCCACATGCATTTTCTCACATTCTTTAAGAAGTTTTTTGGGTTTTTTTTTGTTTTTGTTTTTTTGGTGTTTTTTTGGGTGTGGTTTTTTTTTTTTTAATTTAAAAGCAGACAATGTAGAATCACAGGATTCCAGAATGGCTTGGGTTGCAGAGACCTTGAAGCCGTCTCATTCCACCCCCTGCCATGTGCAGAGACACCTTCCACTATCCCAGGTTTCTCCAGGCTGCATTCAACCTGACCTGGAACACTTCCAGGGATGGGGCAGCCATAGCTTCTCTGGGCAACCTGTGCCAGGGCCTCCCCACCTTCACAGGGAAGAGTCTCTTCCCAATATCCCATCTCTCCCTGCCGTTTGACAGTGGGAAGCCATTCCCCTGTCACTCCATGCCCTTGTGCAAAGTCCCTCTCCAGCTTTCTGGTGTTTATATATAAATTATATTTTTAAAAAAGTAAAATATTTTGTTTTGAAAATATAAAAATAAACCTTTTGGATTTTTCAAAATATTTCCTTTTTTTTTTTATTTTGGCTAATGCTGTGCCCAGGATTGATTTAAATTTGCAAAATCGTTTGCTGTCAAACTGAATTTTTCACTGACTATGCCACTTGCTGTTGTGCTGCTCCAGTCAGCCCACCCTGCATCCTTTTGCTTGGAGTGTAGAATGGATAAATATCCGTGTTCCATAGCATTTGGAAATGTGGCTCAATCTTGTTCAGCAAGAGCCACAGAATTAACTGATGCTTTTGGGTCCACCCTTTCTACTCCAGAATTAGTGCTTTAAAATCTGATAGCAGATAAGCAAAATGCCCCATTGCAGCAATTGTTGCTGTGGCTGTGGATCACTGGGTAATTCCTGGATGATATTTCTGATGCTCAGCATTGCCACCATGGGATGCTCAGACCATCCATCTTCCTGTAACAGACACTTGGAATTAGCCCACAGGAGTCTTGTGTTGTGCTTGTTAGGTAAAAGCAAAATCATGTTCTAATTTAATGGTATTTTGATGGGTTCTTGGCTGGCAAGATCTTTAGAAGTAGTTGTGGACACCAGATACAACCTGTCGATAAAATGGGCGAAAAAAACATACCTACTTCTTCCTGTGCCAAGACTGCAAATCCCAGTTTAAATGGAGCTTGTCACCAAGAGTTAATTATTTCAAGTGATGGAGTCCTATTGCTTCTTTGGGCAGTGGTTAATCATTCTTACTAAAAAGGGATAGACCAGGTTGGAAGGGGCTTGGAGCAGCCTGGTCTAGTGGAAGGGCAGGGCATGGAACGAGTTGGGCTTTAAGGTCCCTTCCAAACTATTCTGGGATTCTGTGACTTTAAAATGACCAAGCAAGGTCAATAAGTGCACTTGGACCTACCTCTGCAACCTCCTGGTCGCTGTTTGTTGCTGTTACTGCCCAGTTTTTCTATACACAGGTCTGAACTTCCAGGCTTTCCAGACCTCATTTAGTAGCAATCGGGATGAATTTTTCTTACAGATCAGATGACACATCTCAGTTTTGTGCTAAGGACAGAGGATGTTCCATCCTGATATTTCTGTACCTTTCCCTTCAAATTGCAGAGCTATGAGTGTAGGAGTGTTTAGGCAGATACAGATACTGATGCTCTTGAGTTTGGTGGGACAAGAGTATGGATTTGGTAGAACTGAGGCTTTCACGTGGGTACTGAGCTTCATTCTCTCTTCAGTCACATTAAAAATGCTAACCCACCCTCATTTATTTTTCCTATTCCATTATTTCATGTTATTTATTAATTGGATTTTATTTTGGATCAGGTGGCTGTCAGTTGCCTGCTTGATTTTTCTTACCCAAATCAACATCTTGCTGAATCTAGTAATTGCTGCAGAGCCAGTGCCTATGTTTTCAAAGCAGTGATTTTTATTATCAAATTGAACATGCTGAACAGCAGTCACAACTAATTCTGAAGCCTGTCAATAAACAATGTCCTCTGTGCTCATTATCTTCACCACAGTAGCTTCTTATTTTACAGCTGGATACATTTACTTGGATATGGATGCCAACTACCAAATCTGTAGTGAAATCACTGCTAAATTATTAAATCATGGTGGTTTTCCCTCAAGCATTGCAAATTACCAAAATTTAAATCATTTAAATATAATATTATCTGTCCAGATATCAGCTCTTGCTTTTTGTGGAAGCAGTAGGTGTGCTTTGAAACAACTAATCCACTTGAGAGAGTGGTGCTTTGCAGTGAAACCAGGATGTACTTTTGTGCCTGGACAGCTTTACAGGAAACTAATTGAGTTGACTGAAACCCACCTTTATGAAACAGAAATGAAAGGCAAGTGGGGTTTAAAATCCCAGTATATTCTCTCTCCGGTGGGCTAGTATTTTGAGAGTATTCTCTCAACAGAGTCAATCACAGCAGTGGGGAGATGGGCCAAACACAGTTTACAGAGTTGTTCTGCTAGTTACCTTTTCATAATAAAATCATAGGAGCTTCTTAAAACCAGAGTCTGAAGCTTCTGCAAGCTACCATCTTGGCCTAAATCTGGGCACATGGATTGCTGAACAATAAGTTTGTTGTGAAAATTCAAATAATCCTCTTTAAAGCCATATAAATCTCATAAGCCAGCTCCATTTTAGTGCATTCTGCACTCCATATACTAGCACATGGCAGTTTGTGGTAGCATGTTTTATTATCTTCATTGCTTTATGTTGGTCCTGTGAGAAAAATAGTCTCAACCAAATGAATTTTTATAATAAAAGGTTTATTATATGGTAAGAGCAATGCAGGCCTGGACATGAGAGGGGAGTCTTCGCTCCACCAGCTCGTGAGTCAGGTACAATGTGTGTCTGGCTTTTATCCAGCCACTTTATACCTATTCATTACATGGTATACATATGAATTTTACATACTTCTCCTTATATGGCTACAGTTAAGTAATTATTTTTACAAATGGTTAATTACTACATTACAATTTAGTGTCTTGATAACTTCCCACCATAATTGAGGTATTCCTTGATGAAGGGGTGAGAGGAAATTTGGGGGGGGGGTCATGTACAATTTACTGTCTTGATAATTTCTCACCATAGTTCAGGTATTCCTTGATAAAGGGGTGACAAGGAGAATTTTAGGATTTAGTGATTTGACAGATTCACTCATAATTCAGGTACTACTTGATAAAGGTTCAGGGAAACTGATAACCTTACAACAGTTGGTTTTATTGTTTTATGAGGGTGCAATAAAACCATTTGTTTCCCTCCTGGCGTGAATCATGTACATGCTTATTACAATCCTAAGAAAAATCTGTTTTCTCCATAAGGAATGTTCCTTGTCTTCCCAAAAGTTTTAGTAGATTCTGTTATGGAGCATTACACAGATGACAGTGTGGCTTCTTCTAGAGCAACAAGTAGTTTCTTTGTATATGTTGTTAAATGACACTTTCTGAATTGTCACCTTTTTATCAATACCAGGAGTATTTTGGTGAAAAGTGGGCACACTGGACATTACAATGAAGGATTTGGATGGTGAACCCTGTAGTGTTGTGGCTGGGATGGGTCGCAACAGCATTGGACTGGTCTGATGTATCTTGTGTGTTTAAATAATTTTTTAGCATTGTGCTCTGGTTCTGCGTTCCTGTGATTTTGGCTCAGCATGATTCTGCTCAGCTGATAAGTCAAATTTTATATGGGCAGAGCTGGGCTTGATGATAGCAGCCACTGGGCTGGATTAAAGCAATATATTTTTTTTTAAGTGAAAAGATGCTTGATGTCTTTCCAAGAGTGAGCCAGAGGCAGGAATTTTGCGGTTGCTGAATTTGCATTTGGAGCTGTCACTTTCCTGACCCCCTGTTGTGAATTCACTGGTTCACTGTGGTGGTGCTTCAAGTGGGGTCTGTGGCTCAGGATTCCAGCCTGACTGTTAAAGGAAAATGTAAACTCTTGCTGTAGAACTGTAACAGTATTTGTTTCAAAGGCATTCTCAGTGCTTATATAGGAGCAAATTCTTCCCTGTGAGGGTGGAGAGGCCCTGGCACAGGTTATCCGGAGAAGCTGTGGTTGCTTCATCCCTGAAATGTTCAAGGCCAGATTGGATCCCTCTAACCCTGCCTTCTGGTAGTGGGAAGCCCCAGCTCAGCTTGCAGGTCATGCTCAGGTGATCCCAGCAAGGATCCCGGCAAGGAGAAAAAATTGCTAATGGGGATTGGGTGGAATTGAGATGGTTTGGCAAAGTAACCGTAAGGGCTCCCTGCAGCATCCTCAGCTCTGGCCAGTGGGGCTGCCTAAGAGGAGCACAAATGGCAAAACCTGGAAGGGAGAAATTGCTTCTGAAAAAAAAAAAAAAAGAAAAACAAAGGAAAAGGCACACAAAACCCCCCAAAAATCAAGGAGGAAGAACATAACCCCACAAAATAAGAATGAGAGTACTTTAGTAGCAGTAAGAGCCATCACAGGTGTAACAAGCATTCTTTCATATACATAGCACAAACCTGAATCCTTTAAGTTCCACATGGCTCTTCCCAAGGAGTTTGCCTGTGCAAGGGCTGAACAAAACCTCATATTCTTAAATGCCAGGTAAATGGAAGAAGCATCCAGGTCACACAGCAGTGAGTGATTCCCTCATTTGCCAAAGAAGGAAGTCAAAGACAAATAGAAATTGTAGCTGACACTGCTGGAGCCTTGTAATCTTACCAGGTTATCAAATACTTCCTTTGGCATTATTATTTTGTCATTAACTTAATATTGTAATGAAGGTGATGAAAAAATGTCTAATACTTGTATATTGTCCAATATTTAAATATTGCAAAGATGTGTCAGGTCATTACTAATCCTAATTAAAGTAGTTATTTTCAGCTCAGACATCTGCGTAATTAAATGTACCTGAGATCTGAGAAAGAATTGCCTATTTTCTCTAAATAATCATCAGCAAATGTTGCTGTGCTGAGTCCTCCCATGGGATCCTGTTGGGTTTGTGCTGGCACTGGTAATTCCCTGAGCTCCTTCAGTACTGGGGTGTAGGATCAGCTGGTGTGGAGGGACTCATCTTTGTCAGGGCAGGGTTAGGTTGGATATCAGGACAAGGTTCTTCCCCCAGAGGGTGGTCTGGCACTGAACAGGTTCCCCAGAGCAGTGGGTGCAGCCCCAAGGCTGCCAGAGATCAAGGAATGTTTGCATAATGCTCTCAGGGACAGGGTGGGCTTATTGGGGTGTCTGTGCACGGCCAGGAGTGGGATTCAATGATCCTTGTGGGTCCCTTCCAATTCAGGATATTCCATGATTCTGTGATCTCCACACAAATGAGGACAGTTCAAGACATGAGAGGAGATGAGGTTCCAGCACATTTGTTGAATGATTAAAGGGGGAAGTAAATCACAAGTGGCAGTAGCTGATCTTGGTGAGCCAGGAGCTTGCACAAGGAGAGAGTGAAGAAACTCATGGATAGAAGGAGATTTCAGTGGAGCAGAGCCTGCTCCAAACTTTCCCCACATTTCAGCACCGACTTTCCACCCACCGTTTTTTGCGAAATAGGCTCCAAGGAGGATCAGTTTGGCTGGCCATGCATGTGGACCTCAAGGTAGGACTGACCTGAAGAACAGTCTGGCCTTGTCCTTGCAGGTACTTCTAAGTGTCTGAAGACTTTTGTCATCTTTTGAAATATCCAAAGGACAATTTTATCCAATTCCTTTAGGTTGGTCCTGGTTTGGTGACTGGGGAACTGAAAATAAGGGGCTAAGTAGGCATTTCTTGGTATAGGAAGAAGGAAATAAAGGCAGATGATGGAAATATTTGAAGAAGTTCCTACATCTTGGGAAAACCTTCTTGTCTCTCCAGGCATCTTGGTTTTGGCTGTAGCTGCATTCATTTATCTGGGGATATCTCACTGTGCTTTTCTAACTTACGGTTAAATGAAAGGCAGAGCCTAAGGGGACCTGTTTTGATATTGCTTGTGTCAGGGTAAAGACCAGGAGATGTGTTAATAAGCCTACACAAGAGTTTTATCTTTAGATCAAGGGCTGGAATAGCACCTTTTGACTGTACGTTCATACCCATAGGGGATATTTAAACAGCACATTTATGGTACAATCTGGGATTGTCTCAATGCAGTTGTCTGTAGTGTGTGCTGCTTTGGCACTTACATGGGGAAGGATTTCTCCTTAGGATATTGATATTGGCCATTTCCCTGTACTCTTCAGTAGAGCCAATGTTCCCTGCAGCTGCATTTTTAATGAATATTGGGCTTGAACAAAGGTAGAGACTGCTGGTGTCTCCTGTGTCCAACTGCTGCTCTGAGTTGTAGGTTGATTTGAGTGATATTAATCAACTGGTTTTGTTTTTAACCAGATAACGATGATTCAGACATCGATTTTCAGGAGGATGAAGGATCTGACAGTGAACTGGATGGGCAGATCATGAAGCAGCACATCAGCACAGAAGCTCTGCTGCAAGGTATCCTAACCCTTCCTTCCTTGCCTTTTTTTAGGAGGATATGATGGAATTATGTGAGTAACTCCAAATAGGAGAAGACCCTGTTGTAGTTCAGGATGTTGGCACTGTTCAGTTCTCAGGAGCTGTAGGAGGATAAAGCCTTGTGGAGAAAACAGTATTTTTGAGCGAGCAAATTAAGGATTATTTACTAGGGGACAAAATTACTGTGTGAGAAAAAACCTGCCTTGGTATTATTGCCTTAGAGATTGTTGAAGTAGCTTTATACAAAGCTTTAGGAAAGCAATGCCATTTCTCATTGCAAAGCATTTATTTCTCTTTAGCTGTGGGCACTTGTTCTGGCAGAGTCTTCTTCATAAGGAGACCTTCAGCAAGTCCATAAAGCCACCACACTGATATGGGCACAGGTGTAACACACCTGAGCTGCTTCTTTCAGGAAGGAATGTCTGGCTTCTATCCTACTTCATCATGTGGAGTGGAATTGCAGCTTCTGACTGCTGATCCCATTGGAACCCTGCTCAGAAAAATTACTGGTCTTAGAAGGCCCTGGTCTTAGAGGAATTACTGTGTGAGGGTCTGTGTTTCACTGAGGTGGGAAAAGAATTGTTCTGCTCAGTCTGGAGTCAAGCAAAATGCACCCAGGAAGTCAGGTTAGTGCTCCTTGTTAGCAGTGAGGAATTCTGAACTGTCAGCAAAAGCCACTTTGGGATCTAGAGGAAGCGCCTGTCTAGGGACTTTCATGTGCTGCCACTTCTGCTGGAACCTGTTCCTCAGGTAAAATGCAAATATGTGGAGTTTTTTCAACTGGAATTCTGCTCTTCCCTCTCTGAGACCAGAGAAAGAAACTGACATTCTTAAGTCAATGTAATGCAAGCATTTTTATCCTCCCTTCCATTGCTTTTAGTTAAAAAAGAAAATTCTTGGTAAGTGCTAGAAACACTAATATTCCCTAAGGATTTTTACATTGTAATTTCTCAAGGAAAGGTTTGTACAGAGGTTTTAAAGTTTTGGAAGTGATTGTGGTCTGTTAACCTTTAGCTCAAAGGGCACCATAACCAGGCAGTGTGGATACTGACTGCAGTCAATTAGCTCTTAATACCAGTTTTAAGAATAAAAAGCTTTATTATAAAAGCTGTAAATTTTGTTACAAGTAGAATTTTTTCTAGAAAGAGCTTCATTATCAGTAATTACACAAAAAAAGCTTGTCAGACTTAAAACAAGCAGTTCAAATCTATGAGATGTTTTCTCTGCTGTACTGTATAGATTGATTTCTCTGCTTCTCTGAGTCTCTTCCTGGTAGCAAACTACTTCTGGCAGATAATTATCCTCTTTACTTGCTGTTACTTTCTACAACTCTGTGACAGGAGTGTGGAGACAGGTGGGGGTTGGACTCTGCTCCCAGGGAACAAGGGACAGGACCAGAGGAAACACCTGCAAGCTGTGCCAGAGAAGGTTTAGATGGATATTGGGAAAATTTCTTCTTGGAAAGGGTGGTCAGACATTGAAACAGGCTTCCGAGTCAGTGGTGAAGTCACCATTCCTGCAGAGATTTAAAAGGCATGTGGATGTGGCACCTGGGGACACAGGTTAATAGTGGCTTGACAGTGCTGGGGAATGGTGATCATCTCAAGGCTTTTCCAGCCCAGAAAACAATGTGGTTCTATATGTTTGACTGCATAACTCTCACTGAATGAAGTGCTGGAGACACTTGGATGCAGCAGCTTCTTTAGGAAATCGGGGCTGAACATCCTCTGGCTGTTTGTCGTAAAACACACCAAGAAACTGTTTGTTTTATCACACGTAGTTTGCATTTAAGATACACTTAATTATCAAGGCAGCATAGAAAGAACATTATTTCTGTTAATTACTGCTTTTTTCCTGGACTCAGTTCAAGATATTTTAATCACTTTCTTTTGAAGCTCTTTGTCTTCTTACATGGTAGTGCTGCTGAGCCAGGTTTACTCTCAAACTAAGGAGAAAGGGTCCACTGTGTGCAGTCCCTGTAGCTGCTGTGGTGCAGTTTTACATCTCTAATTTCCAGGTTATTTGTAAGATAAGGCTTCCTCCCTGTCTGTAGTAGGTGGGGAGGTACTCCAGTGTGGTTTGCCATTTCAGAGGCAAGATTCTCAGGGAGAGCTAATCCTTCTTTTTAGGCCACTTGGTATAATTGAGTAAAATCAAGACATTTTCACCCTCAAGAGCCCTTTCATCAGCTTTGTCTAGATGTAGCAAAAAATCAAACTAAGTTCAGCTTTGACAATATTACTCCTGGTTTTATTCTTTTAGCCAATTAAAAGACTTGAAGGATTTATAGGATTTAGTCTCCCATGGTGTAGAAAAGAGTGTTAGCTGGAAGAGACTTGCTGTGGTACAGAGAGAAAATCGACCCCTTCTTCCCCATGTGCAGAGAGGAACAGGTAGTAGCAGGGGAAGAAGGCAGCTGAAATGAGCTGTGAAACTTCTGTCTTCATGGAGTTCAGTGCTGATAGGTCAACAATATAACAAAGCCAGCTTCAAAGAGCCAGAAAGGGTTCTGTACCAGGAGGGAGCCTGGGGTGAGGATACCTGGCTGGGAGGAAAGAGCCAGGCTGGCAGAGACTGCCTTACTGAGCCTGTGAAACTATTCCTGTTTTATTATCACAATATCACAATTACAGGCAAGCCTCTTCCTTAATGGGACTTCTTATTATAAATCCATGTGTCACTGATCATTTGCTTTTGTAACTTAGAGAATACACTGATTTATCACAGAATCACAGAATGGTTTGGGTTGGAAGGGACCTTAAAGATCATCTCATTCCACCCTCTGCCATAGGCAAGGACACCTTCCACTGTACCAGGTTGCTCAAAGCCCTGTCTAACCTGGCCTTGGAGACTTCCAGGGATGGGGCAGCCACAACTTCTCTGCGTAAGCTGTGCCATGGCCTCACCACACTCATGGGAAGAATTTCTTTCCAATATCCCATCTAACCCTACCACTCCAGGCCCTTGTCCAACGTCCCTTTCCAGTTCTCCTGAAGCCCCTTTAGTCACTGGAAGGGACTCTCAGGTCTCCCTGAAGCCTTCTCTCCTGCAGGTGAACAACCCCAGCTCTCCCAGCATGGCTCCAGAGCAGAGGGGTCCAGCCCTTGGAGCATCTCTGTGGCCTCCTCTGGATACTCTCCAGCAGCTTCATGTCCTTCCTGTGCTTGGGACCCAACAGCTGGAAGCAATATAGTCTTATTACTTTTAATTTTAACATTGTCAATGTGAATAAAATTTCACATCCCCTTTTATTCTGTCTGGCAATAGATAACTTGTGACCATTAGACAAATACAGTAGATGCATAGACTTCCCTGAGGTCAAACTGAGTTTGTAGCGGTGCTTGGAGTAAGACACTGGTTTTTGTCCGAGAGCCAAAGAAAAAGAAATTCTTTCAACATTGAAGGTCTTAATCATCGGCAGTGTAAAGAAACCTCTTGCTTGAAACAAGACATAAGTGAGTAGTTTGCAGCAGGATGGTTGTTCACGTGCAGACTGCAAAGGCTAGTCCTGGGAATGCAGAAGCTGCCGTGCTGGCATGGACAGAGGGTCCATCCAGCCTGCTCTTCTCTCTACACCACTGGCCGAAAGATGTCTGGGGAAGCATGTAGGAACTTCCCTCATGTTCCCTCCTGCTCTCAGTCTGTTTCAACCCCCATGAGTATTTCCTGAGCCATATGTGGCTTCCACAGATTTAATCCAACCTTCAGCAGATTTCTTTTCTCCTAAAAACCTGTCCAGTCTCCCCTTGAACTAGGTGGGTTTTTTCTTTCCATACTATCAGGAGTGGCAGATTTTGAAGTGATGATGTGATTATATGTGCAGAACCATCTTTCCAGTCTTTTGGACCAGTCTGAAATGCATTTTGGCATCGTGAGGATCTCTCCCTTTTGCAGGGGTAGCAGTGGCAGACTGGGACACACAGGCTGGCACATAAGGCAGTGCTACAGAATGACGCTGGAATAGTCCACCTTGCAGAACTGTGGAACTGTGCCTGTCTATAATAAATCACCCTCTTTTCCACACTGCCAGGGTCTTTCAGCTCCTGTAAACCAATTATCCCAGTGCTTTAGCTCTTGTTTCCTTTTATAATGTTGGTATTAAGGGGAGTTTCAGTCCTGTCCAGACCATGGAGACCATGTTATTACTGAGACAGGAACAACTTCAGCCTTTTGGTCTTTTATTGTAAGAAGACAGCTTTATTAAACTCTGTTTTTCCGCACATAATCTCTTCAAAGTCACTCAGTGAGAGAGCAGGTCTCTTGGAGCCTCTTGCTTTGGCAGACCTGACCAAGGGGGATCAGTGTGATAATTATGTGCTGACAGCTGGGCAGTGAGGGCACTGAATGCCTCTGGTACCCTGGATGCTGGGGAGACTGATTTACCTCTCACTTTATTCAATTCTTGAGGGAAAACGGAAGCTTTGACACACAAATCTTCTTAGGTGAGTCAACATGGTCCTGTTTCCAAACCCCTCCATGCAGCAGGCAAGCTGAAAAGCAGGAAAGTCCTGTACTGAGTGGTAATTGTCAGACTCTTCATGTGGAAATTCTCTGTCCAGCTTGTGGCCGTGTTCAGATTTCTGCCACAGAATTTCTGTAATATTTTCCTTCCCTTTTAACTGTCCCAGGTGTGAGATTGATACACAGGAGAATGGAGTGATTCAGTTGGGAATGTGCAACAGCTGTGTGCTCCTTGTTGGATGTCTTGTTCACATTGAGTTCCTGTGGCTATCACTTGCCTAATTTTTAGAACACATAAATAGCTAGTCTGTTTCTCCCATCTCTCTGGTTCCTAAAGGAAGTTACATCTCTGAGCACAAGAGATATATGCAAGTGCATTTACCTTTACAAATACGAGATGGTAATAAATCTGCATGTTTTCTCAAAATGTTGTATTCTTCTCTGTTGTGGAAATGAGTCTTGATAAAAAGACTACTCTAAAACTCACTGCAGCTGTCTGGGCATCACTCAGATGCTGTGTGATCCCATCCCTGATCTCTCAGCTTCATCCATAAGGCCAGCTGCCTCTTACCAGCACACAGCTTAGTGCAGGATGTGGTCTCCCTTCCCAAGTTATTCCCCCAAACAGTCTGTTCAGAAACCATCAAGAAACAAGGATCAGGTTCTCTCCACTGCTGCTGAGTGCTTGGAGCTTATGTTGTTGAAAGAACAGAAGAAAATGTCGTGTTCAGAGTCATGCCATACTGAAGTGTCCCCAGGGAGGATTTGCCAGGGGTGTTGCACATGTAAACTTCTTGCACATACTCAAATGTCCCCCTGGTCTTCCAGTAGTGCCCGCATGACAAGGTCTGAGTCTCAAAAACATCAGGAATCTGCAGTTCCCACACTCAGTGTGTCTTTCAGAGGCCAAATTAAATTTGGATGTCTGCACAGAAGGGAGAGCTGTAGACGCAGCATGGCATCAGGTGGGCAGAGGTGAGTCAGAAACAGCAGCTGTGACACAGGCTCTGCTGGGCACTGAGTTCTTACCTTTCCAGTCCATTAGGGATTTGGGAATATTCTTTGTAACCACAGAGCTTATCTGAAAATCCCTGTCTGATTTCTTGACAGTTATCAAAATGTACACAGCAACAAAAATTCTCCCCTGCCTTGGCCAGCTGCTGTCTTCCTAATGGCTTCTGAGGAACATTGGTGTTTGCAGGCATCTCCTGGCACGTGTTTGCCTTAATCCATAGTCTGTGGAAGTGAGATGAGAGGGTCCAGGTTTCACACATTCCATGGTGGTGGCAGAATGAGAAGGCTGAAGCACAAGGAATGGGTCTGACAGGAAGGTATTTGGCTGTGCATTAGCAGGTTTCAGGTTCTCCAGCTCTTTGAAGGTAATACATGAAATGAAGAGGAAAAATTTCACAAGTGCACCTGTGCAGAACATCTCAGAGAACTCCACCAAACTGATACTGCTTTTAAAACTTAAAAATAATTCCGTTCTTGTGAACTTCACCAAGGGCAATTTTACTCTGACTGGGGCTTTGTACACATGGCATATGTGGGTCCTTGTGGCTGTGCTCCTGGAGGGAATATACTTTTCTAGTAAACCAAATCAAGTCCTAATTGCAAACCTTATAAAAACATTTTGGGGAGTCAGATTAGTCTTTTATTCCTTGCTCGTTCAGGTCAAATGGGAGAGAAAGTAAGTGTTTGAGCCACTGGATCTGATTGTCAGTACTCTCAGGAAACTAACCTGGGGAGGGATAAAGTTGGTGCATCTACACTTATTTTCCTGTATTTCTGTGTGGATCGCTGCAGATTCTTGTTCCCCAGATAAGAGTCTTTGCAGACTGTAGTTACCTGATATAGCAGCTGTTGGGCAATATTACCAGGCTCATGTAGCTGGGGAAAGGTGGCAATCAAGTTTGTTTGGGGATACCAAAAAAGGAGGTGTCTTTGGAATCCAGAGAAACGAATTTGTCTTGAGTTTTCTTCTTCCTTCCTGGCATCTGATCTTAGCAGAGCTGTCCTTGGCTTTTGTCCTAGGTTTTGTGTCAGGAGTTGCTCCCTGAAGAGAGGAAGTATTGCTGTGCACTGTTGGCCAGACCATGGCGACACTGGACCTGGTGGGGAAGGAGGAGAGGCTGTAGGTCTGAAATGGTGGGAGACAGGTCCCTCACTTCCAACTGGATTTCCTTTTCATGGAGGTGTAAGAAATAAATTAAAGCCTGCTCTCCTTGGCAGCAGCTGTGGTGAGCTTAAAGGATTCTTGTATTTTGGCAGTGCCTGGAAAATGTTGCTGAGATCGGCCTTGTGCTAAGGGAGGGGATTGTCCTGCTCTGGTCTGCCCTGGAGCGGCCTCCCCTCGGGTCCCGGGGCAGTTCTGAGTAGCACAATACCAGAAGGATCTAAAGCTTTTGGAGAGTGTCCAAAGAAGGGATACAAGGATGGGGAAGGGTCTAGAGGGGAAAGATCTGATGAGCAGCCCAGGGTTCTTGGTCTATTCAGTCTGGAGGAGACTGAGGTCAGACCTCCCAAGATCTGCAGCTTCCTCAGGAGGGGCAGGGGATCTCTGCTCAGTGTGAGCAGTGACAGGACCCAAGGCAACAGCTGGAGCTGTGCCAGAGCAGGTTATTTTGGATATCAGGGAAAGGTTCTTCAGCCAGAGGGTGGTTGGGCACTGAACAGGCTCCCCAGGGCAGTGGGCACAGCTCCAAGGCTTCCAGAGCTCAAAGATGGTTTGGAAAACATTCTGAGGGACAGGGTGGGATTGTTGGGGTGTCTGTGCATGGCCAGGAGTTGGACTCAGTGGTCCCTGGGGGTTCCTTCCAGCTCAGGGCATTCCATGATTCTGTGACTAGAAAACACAGTGCCCAAAGCACACAGCGAGCAGAAAGTTCAGGCAGGAGGTTTATCCCAGATTTCTCTGTGTGGAAGGGAATATGATGCAGAGGGAAGGGAGGTATCTTTTCCAAACTTATGCTGTGAATTTGCATTAAGCACTGGAGACTGCAGATCTCCAGACTGGGAGCAAAAATGTTTCAGCTGTAAATCCACCCTCCCCTCCCCATGGGCTGTCCGGACCACACAGGTTGTGTATCGCTTGTTGCTGTTAGACACAGGGTTAACATGTACCCACTGCCGGGTGAGTTCCAGCTGGAAATCATTCCAGTCCTGTGGCTCCACTGTAGGAAGCTGCACAGGCTAGTACAATGGCAACACACACAGGGAAAATGGCAAATGCTCACGGGCTTCAAATCATGGATGCATGTTCTGCTCTCTGATGCTTGGTGGCTGTAAACCATAGTGTTGCATGGAGATTAGATTTGACTCCAAAGCTGCAGTGAATTACAATTTGGTCGTTACAAGAATTTTTGCAAATTATCACTTTGTACAGCCTATCCTGGCTGGATTCACATTATATGTAAGAAAACACAACAGGCTCCCACCTGCTTGGAAGCTGCATGAGCTTCAGTGGCCAGAGCAACACAGCACTAACGGTGCAGTGAGCCCAGCCCAGCTGAGCTGAACCCAGGAAATCAAGTGAGAACTTCTCCAGCTCTCCCTGCCCCATGCACATGGCTCTGTTTCCTGCCCCCCACTCCAGTACACGCAGAAACACACTGTGGCCATCTGCCTGTCCATGCTCCCACACATGGAAACTTGGGGTTTTATGATCTGGAAGTTAGAATAACATGGAAAATCTGCTTTCTCTCCTCTTTACAGCTTAGGGCACAGGTGAAGCCCCTGCCTCTGTGCATCCAGCGGTCTGTCCTAGGAGTGTCCCATGGTTGTGCTCCAGCACGTCTGCATCCTAGGGTCTCTTCTGGGAGTCTCGCAGGGTTGTGCTGCAGGACCTAATCCTGCTGATCCCACAGTTCCTAGTTCAGAGGGATTCTCCTAGCTTAAACAATGTAGGGATCCAAGTCTGGAAAGCACCTGATTCTCATATTCCTCCAGGTGTAAGGAGTGAGAAGCCTATAGGATGTCCTGAAAGAGCAGCAACCTGCAGACCTTCTGTGAGCATCTCTAAGCTCTTCCCATGGCATTTTGAACTGTCCTAGTCCATCAACTCTTCTTATGTGATATCTTGATTCTCTTTTATATTCAGAATCTCTCTCAGCTCTGTCTTGTTTTAGAAGCTCCTTGCAGCTTTATCCTTTTGAGGTAATAATTCCCAATTTTATACTTCATGCTGAGCCTTCTATGGAGCAAAATTGCAGTTAAACTCTTGCGGCTGTCTGTAGGCTGGGCAAAAGTGTGGTTCTGTTGTTGACTAATGATGTCAGTTATAATCATTTCCAAATTCGTATAATATAGTCTTTCGTAAATTAGAGCAGAAATCTCCAAGGCTTCTATCCGGAAATCTTAAAATTCCATCTCAACTGCCTGTGTTATCAACAACCCCATGGACAGAGGACACTATTTTTTGTCTAAAGACATAAAATAATTTAAATTATCTGACTTGATGCAACAAAGGTTTTTTGGTGACTTGTGGATAAGTTAGGCAGCTTTTTCCTACCACTCACTCAGATCAATCTGCATGGGACAAAAGGGACCTGTCATCTTTTGTGCTTTAGGAAGTACAAAAGAGGTTTGTCAGGATCTATTTTAAAGCTGCTTTGTTTCCATGCTAAAAACAGTAAAGATTTGATTATCTAAGTTGGAAAAATCCATATTTGGCATAGAGGAAGCTGGTGATGACAGGAGATAAACAGATGGTGAAAAGGGATGGTCACAGCATGGCTCTAAATAGGATCTGATGAGTGTTGAGGAGGTTCTGGGGGCTGCAGGAGCAGCAGTGTCACCCAGGCAGCCCACACACAGCAGTTCCCCTTTCCCAACACCTTCCAGGCTCCCTCCCTAGCAAAGGAGACTTTGGTAGCATCTTCCCCGTTTCCTAGGGCCTCTGCATTGCCAAAAATAGCAAAGCACAAGCATGGTCTCCCTTTTCAGTAATCTCCCTGGAACTCTGAGATCTCTACCTCTCCCTTCAGACTTATACATCAAACTCTCAACAAGAAATTTTTGAGGTTTGCCTTGGCACTGCCAGGAATTCCTGTGAGATGTCAGTTCCTCCTGGAATATCAGAAAGGATCTCAGCTTTCTAAAGGACAGTAGGCTTATCACATGCAAAAAACAGGCTTTTGTTCTCTGGGTACCAAAGCAGAGAAAGGAATATGTCAATTCACAGATTTTTTTTGGGTTGGAAGGAACCTCTCAAGACCATGAAGTCCAACCCCTCTGCTTAAACAGGAGGTTTGAGCTGGTTTTCCAGGACCACATCCAGTTGGGTGTTGAATAATTCCACAACTTCTCTAGGCAACTTTGTTCCATTGTTTGACCACTCTCGCAGGAAAAAAAAGTAGTTTCTTGTGTTCAGATAGAATTTCCTGTTTCTTAATGTGTCTATTGCCTCGTGTTCTGTCAGAGCTGTTATAAGGTAGCTCTGGAAATACCATTCCTGTCTGGAATTACTCTCAGATGTACCCTCTGCTACCATCTCCTGAGCTCTGAGGCTTAACAAGGGGGGGACCTTATGTGCACTGGGATCTCAACTTCTCTCTGCCATTTGACTTGTCCCTAAAATGTAAATTCTGAGCTTTGTCCTTTCTTCTCCTTTACTGTAACCATGAGCCAGGTTTTATGGTCCTTCTCTTTGCTTCTGCAGGAAGAGCTGGCACACGGATCGTGGGAACAATGCAGGGTGGAGACACGGAGGAAGATGTAAGTTACCATCCCATATATCTGTAGAGCTTCCCTTGAAAGTGCTTTAGAATGCCAGCCCTCTCCTCAGCTAGAGAAACACCTTTTTTTACTTATTGAATCCTCATGCCCCAGGCCTGCTTTTCTCCTCCTTTCCTCTGGCTGTGCTCTCTCATCAACATAGACACAGATGTCCCTGTTTGTCCTTTGCTCTTGGAGTCTCATCGTGCAGTGCAGAACTAGTGGCACACAGGCTGCCGGAATGCTCTTTTGGTGAGCTGTGGGGGCAGATTGCTGGGAAGAAGCATCAGTGCAGTGCAGCAGGAGTTAGGTACATGGACCTAAATCCTCTTTGTTGCTCTAAAAACACATGCCTTGAACCCTCTCCATGGCCTGTACTGGCAGTCCTCAGTCATCCAGATGATGGGACGGGGTTTGTCCCTTGAGATTCCTGCTGTCCCAGGGCTCCTGGCTTTTCATCTGGTTATGGTTTACATGGTGAGTGGACAGAATCTAAAAGACACGCATGGGTTTGTACAGGAGGTACTTGTTCGATGTCTTTGCCCAGCCTTTAACATCTATTGGCAACCTTTCTGTGCCTCTGGGCACACCTGAATGGCTACATCTGCACTAGGTGGCTGAAGCCAGCTGCTGTGATGTGGTTTGCATCCATACAGGAAGCTTTTCCCATCTTCCCAAAAAGCTGCTGGGAGCATCCTGGGAGCACTGGGCTGTCCTGTTCTCCACATGATAATGAAATATTGTTTTGAAGAGTGCTAGTTGGTGTCTTAGTTCAAGAGGAGAACTAAAATATCTATGTTGGCCAAGAAAAAATCCCTTTCCTTTAAATTTAGAAAACAGAACTTTAAAAAAAAATATATATATGAAAAGTACATATAATAGCAGTTCTTAACCACAATACACATATATATATATATCCAGAAAGAACCAAACAACAACAGTTTGTAATAAACCCTTTAAACGACAAGGCAAACAGTTAAAAGGTCTTTTGGCTACCCCCCAAAAAAGGGGAAATGCAATTATATTTACAGTTAGCAGGTGGTGCTATCGCACCTCTGTCGCTGGCCGCTCGCTCTCTCAGGAGTTGCAGTTATATTCATGGACAGCAGGTGGCAATGCCGCGCCCGGCCGGCTGGGCTCTCTCTCAGGGAAATGGCAGCAGCACCGTTGCCGGGTCAGCTCCCGTGGGGTCGATGATAAAAGCAGCAGAAACCCAGTCTCTGCAGTGTAGAAAACAGGTGTGTGCTCTTCCTCACAGCAGTCTCTGTGTTGCCCACGGATGAAATGGTCGAGTTAAGGAGGGGGAAAAACCCACAGTCCAGGCTATCCAGTGATGCCGAGATCAGTGTGTCCCCATCCTCACTCACTCCGCCGAGAGCTGAGCTCCAGACCTGCGCAGAAAGCTCAGAAACCCTAACCCCCTCCCCACCACCTCCCCCAGCCAGTCTTCCCTCCCCCTCCGAGCCTGGGGAGAGATCAGAACAAAAGGCTCTGGCTAAAGCGGTTAACATCAGGGTATACATATTCATTGTGCCCTTTGTTAACCATCTTTACCAACACTACGGCGTTGGCTCCAAGCTTTTTGGAAGGAATTCCAACTGACTGTTGAAACTATAACAGTTATCATAGGCCAAAACTGTGCTAGGAAATAGTACAACTATGATGACTGTAGGCTTGTGTTTGAACCTATGCTGCTGTTAATTCCCAGTGTGAATGGAGCCTTTCTGTCTCCCTGTCCAGCATACAGCTCCCCAGTGCTGCCTGTCTCAAGGAGGGCAGTTCAGACATCTCTGTGAATCCCAGACTGGTTTGGGACCTTAAAGCTCATCTCATTCCACCCCCCTGCTATGAACAGGGACACCTTCCACTAGACCAGGTTGCTCCAAACCTCATCCAGCCTGGCCTTGAACACTTCCAGGGATGGGGCAGCCACAGCTTCTTTGGGCACCCTCACCTTGTCTCTGGAGAGAAACTTGCAGCCCCTGCTCTTTGCTCCTGCCAGACTGGGAGGCGCCTGACCACAGTCAAGGCTGTTGTTGTCTCCTGGAGAATGATTTATGCCCTTAGCATTCAGACCCATTTCTGACTGTAGGTGAAGATGTCACCTTGTTGTCCTTGACCATGGTCCTGGCAGATTTGGGATAGTCATCCTCTATGAATTCTCTTCCCTTTATACTCCTCTGTTCACAGCTTTCTCCCTGTTGATGCAGCCCCAGCATATCCAGGTGTGGAGAGCCAAGGCCTTCAACCTCTGATTCCTCTCGGCTGCAGCCACTTCAGTTGTCTCATGTCTCTGCCCTTGGAATCAGTCTCTCAGCCCCTGGGCCTGCTGAGAGGCTCATTCAGGAACCCTCACAGGCTTCTATGTGTCCAAGATCAGGGAAGGAAACTATTGAGCCTGGTTTGAGCCCCTCAAAGAGTTCATGATGTTACAGAGTTGGAAAGAGAGGAGGCTTCAGCCTACCCAAGAGCCAGCAGCTGTATGCCCAGCCTCTGCACTTGCTGGTGTGGCACATGACGTGAGAGCTGTGCCTGCCCTTGCTGCCTTCTCCCACTTTGGTTGCTTTCTGTTTTCTTTTATGTTCTTGCACATTTTTTCCCTGCTCTGCCTCTCCTGTTCCTTCTCTGGTTCTCCAAGGAGACACCTGCCCCAGCACGGCCAGGCCCACACAAGGTCAGTACCAAGGCACAGGTGAGTTTCATTCCTGCAATTAATTTTCTTCCACTTCACCTTGGTTCTTTGGTCTCACAATACATAAAATAAAGTTAAATACGCTGCTAGGTCTTTAATACCCCAGATGCAGAAGAAGTCAAGGAGTTCATGTTTGCTAGCTCTGAGGGGTGGGGAAGGAAGTTTGCAATCGACTGGTGGGACAGGGCAGGAGCCAGCACTGCCATCCCTTACTTTTGGGCTGGCAAAGAGGCCTTGCCATGGGAGAGCTGAACTGAATATGGCCTTTTCCCTTTAGGAGGACACGAGGGATAGTGAGATTGACCTGGATGAAGATGAGGATGAAGAGGATGATCTGGAAGATGACAGCATGGAAATCTCCCCAAGCAAATCCAGTCACCGAGCAAAGAAGCCAGAGCCACTGGAGCAAAGTGATAATGACTTCTGACCCTTCAGTAGCAGGAAGCATTTTGAAACACAAACTCTGGAGAGAATGCAGGCCAGGAGCAAATATCCTGCCATCTGAAAAGCATGTGTCAGCATGAATTCAGGAGTTGGTAAATAATGTTCATTAAACTTGAAAATTAAACTTGGATTGCCAGGCTTGTGACTCCCAAAGCATGAGCAGTTTATCCATAATGAGAGTCACAGTAATGTGATGCTATTTCCATAATTGCTCTAAACTGGCTTTCATGTACTGCAATGCCAGCAGTCTCACTTCAGTGAGCACTGTGTCCCTGACTTCCCTGCATTTTATTAGGTCCTAACAGACTTTTTTGGCCTAATAAAACTGGATGAAAAGCTGCTCTGGGAATGCATTTCAGTTGATTGTAGATCTGGCTTAAATCTATTTATTCGAAACATATCCTTTACGTAGTCGAGGGCTTGTCTCTGCAAAGAGCAGCTCCAGTTAGACTGAAGGGGTGAAGTTAAAACTGGGAAACAAGTGAAGGGGTTCTCAAATACCACCAAGGGTATTTCAGCTGTGTCAGTGGGAATTGTCTCAGTGGGTTGATCTTGAGTGTCCTGAGAGCAGCCTGAGAGATGTGCTGTAACTAAATTTGTATGAAATTAACCCTTTAGTTATACTGGGGCTACTAGAGTGGACTCAGATTTAGGCATTCAAATGGGCCAAAAGCTGGGCTTTTGTTCAGTATGTTGTGCTGATGCCATCAGTGAAGGTGTATTCAGGTTTGTCTGGGGGTTGCCTCTTTTCTTTTAGCTCTTCTTTAGCATCACACTATGTCTTTAGAGGAGCAGGAATCAGTGCTCAATTAGAGGAGTTCATTGGGGTGTGTGTTCATCAGGGCAATCAGAGTCCTAGCTGTGCTCCTTCACCTTTTTACACCAGCAAAGTACTTTGCTTTCTACCCCTTCTGAACTCTAGACTTAGGTCCAGTCCCTCTATTAATGAAGGCAGGAATACACAGAAGTTACTTGAAAAACCAAGAGGTTTTTGACCTCTGACCCCAAGGGTAGAACTGTCACACACAAAGAAGTGCGCCATCAGCAGAGCTCAGAGCTTGAAATGTCATGTCAAGCTAGGACAAAAGCTGACAGGTAAATATAGCCAGTTTTTGCATGGTAATGGGGCATGTGTGGGTGCAGTGATGTGCTGAGCTGACTGGTTGACAGTTTGGACACTTCCTTGCACCTCTTAATTGGCATTTTGCACCTTACTTCAAAGAAGGCAGATACAGAGGATGGCAAACACGCACTGCATAGCCATTATGTCACCCACTGTGACAGCCAGGGTGAAGGTATATGTGCTTACCCCATCCTTCTTCCAAGGGACAGGAATGTCCTGATTGTAGGACCTGTTCCGAAAATGTTTTTCCACAGTACACAGGGAATCCACTCTGGTCCTCTATGTGTGCTGTTCAGCCTGGAAGAGAGAAGGTTCAAGGGAGACCTGAGAACCCCTTCCAGTGCCTAAAGGGGCTCCAGGAGAGCTTAAGAGGGACTTGGGACAAGGGCCTGGACTGGCAGGACAAGAGGGAATGGTTTTCCACTGCCCGAGGGCAGGGTCAGATGGGATATTGGGAAGAAATTCTTTCCTGTGAGGATGGGCTTGGAGCAACCTGGCATAGTGTAAGGTGTCCCTGTCCATGGCAGGGGGTGGAATGAGATGAGCTTTAAGGTCCCTTCCAACCCAAACCAGTCTGGGATTCTGTGATACATCTTACCCATGAGAACAACGTCCAATGAGACTGGGTCCAGCCACCCAGTCTGGGCTGCAGTTTCAGAGTTACAGTTTTCTGTGTTATTTCCTATATTATAGCCCAAGTAGAAAAGTGACTTCATAGCTTGTGTGTGCAGACCCAGAGCCTCTCTTCAGGCAGCACTGCCACCTAGCCTTCCAGCACAGCCAGCCAGGATTAGTGAAGCCACAGTTTGTGTTGCAGCTTCTTGTGCCAGGCTGGAGGAGCAGCACCATCAGCAGCCACCCCTGTGCCAGTGAACTGAGCTTTTAGCTCGGGGTCTGCAGCCAGGACAGTGGAGCACAGCTCACCCCATATGTCATGCAATGCAAGAGGAAGCCTGCACAAGGAAACTTCTCACCCAGAAATCAGTTTATTTCCAAGTATGTACATATCCACAGCTCAGTGCAGTGTTTTTGGGATCAGCCCCGAGGTCCCTGCAGCAGTCACTGCCCTGAGTGTGACAGTATGTTTCAGAGTGGGCTCTGGCTGGGGTGGAATGGGGATGAGGGACAGTGGCTGGAGGGGCCTCTAAGAGGTTGCATAGTTTGGCTACTGGTTCACCTGCAAATCTGACACCTTCTGGAGAGTCACTGCGTCTCTGCTACACACACAAAAGCATCACCTGTCACCTATGCCTTCAGCAGCCTGCCCAAAATGTGACCTCCTAGGGCAGACTTTGCCTGCAGCTGGGACATTGGGAAGACACATACTAAAGTCAGGAAACTTGTCAGTGATGGTAACAGGAGGAAACCCAAGAACTCCAGACTAAACTTGAGGGGCAGTGAGCTAAGGCAGTCCTGGTGTAGCACCAAGACACATGTGCTATAGACAGCTCATCTTTGTGCAGTGCCGTTCCTCTTACATTTACTCTCCTACTCCTCCCATTTCCCTGAGAACTTTTCATTTCCCAAGGTCTTTCTAGATGGTTCCACTCCTATGTCTTGGGCTGCCTGTCCTTTCAACAATGAACAGCTCTACCAAACCAATCAGGCATGTCTGGCCAGCACCAACCTGTTACTGAGGGCACAGCAACAGCACAGGACCCTGCTGTGAGTGCCCAGGTCCACAGTGTTGCTCTCAGATATCTGAGCAAGGAACCAGCAAATCTTTTGTGTCCATAAGGGATTTCAGGGGGAGCCTGCAGGATGAGGCTGTATTTAACCAGGTGAGAAGGGGCTGCTTCAAATCCTGTCTGCACTTCACCCACTTCTTCTGGGTTGCTTGTCAGAAGCTGAAGACAGAGAAGAGCTGACAGTGGGAGCAGACCACTGGAGCCCCATCGGGGGCGCTGCAACATTTGCCCACAGTGACTCAGGCTGGGACAGAGAGCAGCTTCAGGATGCACCTTTTCTGAGTCAGAGTTCAAGCATAGTACTGTAACCCCAGGGAGATCACAGGAGAAGGTGCTGCTGCCAGAAGACTAATCACCCATGAAACCAAGGTCTGGTGTGTGGGATCTGCCCCCTCCGCCCTCCTTTTTGCATTTTACTTATTCCTTGAAGCTCCTCCAGAGCCTGGATGAACAGGAACACAGGCATACATCCCTGAGCTTTCAACAGCAGCAAGTCTCAACCCTCTTACACTGCTGATCCAGACACCCTCGGTCGTCCTGGGCCACACCAGCGAGCTCAGGACCTCTCCTTGCCCCAGCTTTCCTCCCTGAGACAGGCACCAGGCAGCTCCCTGCAGAATCACACTGGCCAGAGGGAGCCACTGGGCCTCCTCCTCATGGCAGCCAAGCATCCTCACACATTCACGATGCAGTTGGGAGAGTTTGTCTGGATGGTGTTGGAGATCATCTTGGCTCCCAACTGGCCGATATGATTCCTCTGCAGGCTGGGAGCAGAGACAAGAGAAGCTCAGGCTTTGATATGAGGGAAAGGAGGATTCTTGGTGGGCATGAGAGACGCTCCCCAGCTTTGCACCAGCATCACCTGCACCCTCCCCACTCTATCCAGCAGCTCTTGCTCAGAATCTGCTCCAAGGGGACTCTGGATTTGACTGCCCTGAGACAGCCTGGTGAGGAGCTGGAGAAAGCACCTGAGGAACTGGAGTGGCTGAGCCACTTCTCCCCTGTGATATTTTGTAAAATATTGGGCTTTTCAGGTGGTTCTTTGCCAGAGAAGCATCCCTGGAGAGGAGCTGGAGGATCTGGCACTGTGTGGGTATTGGGGCTGTCATTCCTGAAGCAACATGAGATGCCTCTGCCCTGTTTGGTAGGTCCCTGTGTGGCAGCTAGGAATGGGCAGTCTCAGTGGTGGGGAAAGTTGCTGGATGGTTCCCATGGTCTCTGCCATCCCTGCCTTTACCATCCAGTGCAGCAGCCACTTACTTCACATAGGTGAGGCCGTGGTTGCCCTTCAGAGCGGTGGCAATGCAGATTGCTCCATCCACGCCAAGGGAGTTTTCCTGCAGGCTGAAGGAGGCAGGAGGGTCAGAAAGCACCAGCCAGGGGGATGGGGCCACCAGGATGGAATGTATGGCTTGGACATTGGGAAAAGCCACCTGCTCAGGATTTTGTCGCACTGAGAACCATTGGCCTGGCCTTGCTGCTCCCTCCAGGAAGGTCTGGAAAGGCTCTTCCTCACTCACCCCAGGGAGTGGAATACTCACTTGAGCCAGCAGAGGCTGCGGTTCACCTTCAGTGCTTTGGCCATTGCCTTGGCCCCTGCCAGACCAATGGAGTTTCCCCGCAAGCTGAGAAGAAAGGCAGGAGGTGAGGAAGGAAAGCCTGGGATGATCCCAGGTGGAAAGAGGTGGAAGAGGTGGTCCCACACCAGCGACTCAAGGAATGAGCAAGCCAAGTCTGGTAGGACAGAATGCAAGGGTAGAAGCGGTGCTGAGGTAAGGACCAGGGGTTTGGACACCCCAGGGATCAGTGTCACAGGCATGGTGGCCCCACCGGGCACTTACTCCAGGATCTGCAGGGTCTTGTTGACCATCAAGGCTTCTGCCAGTGCTTGGGCACCAGCCACACCAACTGAAGCCACTTGCAGGCTGCAAGGAAACAGGGACCCTTCAACACACATTGTGAGGTGGCCGTGGTGTGCTAATTAGACAAACTAATCAGGCTGCGACACCAGGGCCCAGCCACAGCCTGGATACTCACTGGAGATCTGCCAGGGTCATGTTGACCTTCAACGCAGTGGAGAGGGCAGCCATTCCTTCATCTCCAATGGCATTTTCCTGCAAGCCGAGACACCGAAGTGCTACTTCTGCCCATGGCACCCAGGAGCAGGGAGAGGGACATCGAGCACAGGGCACAATGTGCCCGGCATTCCCAAATGGCTTGGTGGGGGGAGCATAGGTCACCAGGCACTTGAAGCAGCCCCAGACAGGCACATTCAGTAGGGACACAGTGGCCTCAAAGTACCTAAAGATACTAAGAGAGCTGGAGAGGGACTATTGACAAGGACGTGGAGTGCCAGGACACAGGGGAATGGCTTCCCATTGCCAGAGGGTGGGGTTAGATGGGCTATTAGGAAGAAATTCCTCCCTATGAGGGTGGTGATGTCCTGGGACAGGCTACCCAGAGAAGTTGTGGCTGCCCCATCCCTGGAAGCGTCCAAGCCAGGTTGGATGGGGCTTGGAGCCTGACCTAGTGGAAGGTGTCCCTGCCACAGGCAGGGGGTAGAACGAGATGATCTTCAAGAGCCCTTCCAGTAGGAAGTTGCTGCCCAGGAGCCATCTGCCCATGTCTCCACTTACTCAAGGCTGGCCAAGCTGCTGTTGGACTGTAGTGCTTGTGCCAGGGCCATGGCAGCTTTTGCCTGGATGAAGTTCCACTGCAAGCGGCAAACAGGAGAAAATGGGAGGTGAAGCCTGGAGCTGAGAACATGCCCTGATCCCTCCAGGCTCCATACCCCTTTGTACCCATCCAGCATGATGGAGGCTGGGATATGACCCCGGGGCAAGACCCCATGGATCCATCTGGGATGGCACAGCACACCTCCCATGGAGGGCAACCCAGGGGTGCCACTCTCACAGCCTGGAGGGTCTGAGGGCCAGGACCAGTGTTGCAACTCTCTGTCCACACACAAGGGGCTTCAAACCAGGCCAGATCCAGGGGAAAACTCACTGGAGGGACATGAGTGCCCAGTTCTCTTTGATGGCTAAAGCAATGGCTTTGCTGCCGTCATCATACAGCAGGTTCGATGCTAAGCTGGAGACAGGGACAGAGGACACAAGTCACACACACAGGGTTTGGGACAACTCCAGGGACACTGTGTAGCAATCTGGGTGTCCTCCTGGGGCACACAGGACTTTCTTCAGCTTCCTGAGGGTGCTGTTGGTCTGCAGGGTATGAGCAATGGCAGGGTCCCCCTCCTTGCTGATGGAGTTCTCCCAAAGGCTGGGGGAAGTCATAGGGCTGAGAGGAGCAGCAAAGGAAGGGGCATCAGATGCTCCCTCACAGCCCCTTTGGCCCCCTGCTCTGGGGCTGAGATCACCTATTTTGAGGATGGCAGTCTGTCTGACTTGCATTTCCATATGCAGCTGCAGCTGCATTCCCTGCATCCCCATTAGCACCTGCATCTTCATTCCCTGCATCTCCATTCCTTGTGTAAGGCTAGTTTTCCTGACACCATTTAAGGACAGGTTTCGGGCCCAGGAAGAATTGCAGACGGTCCAATATGGATTACAGCAAGATTCCACTTTATTAAAGAAACTTCTACAATTATACTCTCTCTGACAGTACGCGTATTAAGACTATTGGTGCAAATAGATATAAGCAAATGCTAACTGGCTATTAACAGAAGGTGCTAAGTCCATGATCTCATCTAGCCTGTCTCCAGGTTCCCACAGCTTCTGCAGGTGTTTATTTTAATGAGTACACAGGGCTTCAGCCAAGGCTAACTCCCTTTTTGCTCTCTCATGAGAAACTTACAAAGAGAGCAGGCCCCCACAAGGCCAAAACTCCCTTTCTCTCTCTCACGAGAAACTTACAGGGCCAGCTGGTTCCCAACACTTGTGTATCCTGTGGACACTGGTGGCCCATCAAGTGTTCTTCACAGCCTCCCATCCCTGCTGCCATCATTTCATTCGAAGACATATGTCGAAGTTTGACCCTGGATAAATGCCTGATGTCCAGCAAAACTCCTTCAAGGCCTCCCCCCACCCCCTTTCACCTTCCAGAGGGAAGAAAAGAAAACCAGCTAGTAATTTATGGCTAGAGATAACAACCGAAAGAGGAGCTTTGATTAACACTGCGGGCAAAGCAGAACTTAGAATAATGCTTAAATTTATTGCTAACAAACTAAAAACTAAAACTAAGAAATAAAAACAGGTTAGAAACACTTTCCC